>CAUYRT010032557.1:0-29766 GCA_963574885.1 Lepilemur ruficaudatus | reverse complement strand
ATACCAATTTGATGGCGAGTACAAGTGGGGCCCATTCTTCGGGTCTTGTGTCACCTCACTTCGAATAATGGGCTCAAGCTTAATCCAGGATAATACAAGAGGTTCTAACTCACTGTCATTTCTTAAAATTGAGTAATATTCCATTGTGAACAAGTACCAGCTTTTAACAATCCACTCATGCATTGACGAAAAGTAGAGTTTTTAATGGGTCACTCTACTAAAATGAATTTTAATTTTAAAATTAAAGTGATTTCATTTCTGTATTCAAAAGATATCTTGGACATCAAAAACCTCCCACATTGGCACTATGCTTTTTAAAGCCTTTCTCCAATACATGTTTACTGCATTGGTTAATCACAACCAAAATGAATCTCTTTAGAGGTTTTCTTTTAATAGAATAAAACTGACAGAAAATTCTCTAAGAATTGCTAAAAAACACAGTTTGTCAGGAGAGGGGAGAGAGAGAGAGAGAGAAAGAGAGAGAGAGAGGGAGGAGACAGTGAGTGAAATTGATGAGATATGATAGTTCACAGGACACCAGTGAGCATGTAGAGTGAGTCTGCCTTGCACATCCAATCCCTGTGGCATAAGAAGACCCAAGAGGAACAGGTTTGCCTATTCCAATCCCTGTGAGGTATGTCTGTACTCTCTGCTCCAGTTTCCAGCTTGCACATCAGTGGATTAGGTAAATAATTTTCTTCAATTTAGAGGGAGGGCTTAGGAAACCCCATTTTGGCTTCAGATCCAAACCACCATCTCCAATTCAGCTCTAGCTGAGGCCTATCCTTTCAGTAATAAGTATCTTGATTTCTATTTGGTTCCTTGTATCTGCAATCAGACTCAAAAAGGAGGAAGAGGGAGCAATAGGCACCCTCAAACCACTTTTGTTTCATTCAGTTGTCTTCTTTGGATAGGTTGTGTATATATCACATGAAGCTGCATGTCTATTTCATTTTTCACTGGAAAAATGACGTTTTCACTGTCTATTTCTATTTTCAATTTTTCATTTTTGTTTGAGTTGAATTATATCACTTATTTGATCTTAAATATACTTTCCCAACTCCCTCCTTGACTTCATGATTAGCTTAATTTGCAAGCATATTGGGTAGAGTGAGGGTTCTGGGAAGGCTAATACGCTTGAAAAGTAGCTCGGCTTTCATGTCAGGCCACAGAGAAAGGTGGTCACAGAAATGTAGGGTAGGAAAATAGTTTCCTAAGTGTCAGACATCTATCTGTGAATTATGTGTAAAGCTTCAAAAGTAGAAAACACAATGGTATGCTTGTTATAATCGGTGTTTTGATATGCTAGAGTTAGCCCATCAGATATTCATGTGAATGCTCAAATTATTGGGAGAAAATTAAACAAATAAACAAAAAATTTTCTTTGAAAATATCATGCCTTAACATTCTCCTTTGAGAATATTGTACAAAGAAAATATAAAACATCTAAGAAACAAAAGAATCCATATTTCAAAAAGATTTGAAAAAAGAATAAATTGTCATAGTTGAAAAGTTGATTCACTATTCTTGCTCACACAACACTGAGCGTTTATTTTTAAGAGGAAAGGATGCTTGGGAAAATTGCTGATTGTAAGAGTTATTTACAGAAGTGACAAAAAAGGACTCCGATGATAACTTCTATTGTTCGTGAATGTAAGAGATAAACATATCAATCTTTATTAAGAAAATAGTACAAGAAGGCTTTTCATGTATGTGGGGAAGTGTCCTCAATTCTAAGTCTTTGGAAAGTGGTAGATTTCATGACAGAAATGAGTATAAATTATGGTGATCAAACCTTCAGAACCACAGTCCTTTAATAATTACAATGTTTTTTTCCTGATTTGGTTTCTCTGCTAATATTACACATGACATTTTTACCTTTGAGATACTTTACATATCTCACTAATATCTTTTTTTTATTTCAAAGGTAATGTATTTAATATAAAAAATTAAGTATACATCCTTTCTATTTAAATCATATAAGAATATTTTTTTCTTTGACTTAATATGGAATCATACAGTGCATGCTGCCTTGTCATCTACTTTTTTCCCCATACTTAACATACTATGAACATCAAAGAACCTTTGTGGTATTATTTTCTTTAGAAACTAAAGACCTGACATAAGAAAAAGAACCAAATTCTTCATGCTGAGAAACTATGACTATAAGCATATTTAATTCCATTTATAAACATTATAAAGAACATTTCTAAATGTTGGTTTATATTAAATAACTAAAGAATAATCACCAGTTTAACAGTGCCAAGTTCTTTTGACAACTTAAGAGTGGAAGATTATCCAACTCGAGGTGAGAGGAGCTATGGAGGCCTGGGCCAGAGGGTGTCTCTGCCTTCCTCCATCTGAGATGGAAACCAGGGCCTTCTCACCTGGTAGCCCACGGGAATTATAGGAAGGTAAAATCATTTCCAGAAAGATCCAGCAAAGCAAAAAGGGGAAATAGAGCTTGGGAGCTATGTACAAGAAATCGTGCCATCTCAGTGCAAGCTTCCAGATTGTTCCCTCCCAGAGCAACACACATAACTGAACCACGGGGTGCTGCTAAGTTTGCCTCAATGAAGAAGGGGAATCTGGAGGCTGCCCCAGTGCAGACTGAGAAGGTAAGCGGTTTGACCGAGGTCTAGGAAACCTTGAGAGCTAGTGTCGAAAACACAGACTTGGGACAGTCAGGCCCTCGTGTCTTCTCTCACACTACACAAATTCAGAGCACAGGCGAACGCTAACAATAGCACAAGACGTCTATGTTTTCAGGTGTCTGTTCCTCAATGCATTCTAATCGGGCTTCCACTTCAAACTGTCCCCTGAAATGGCTCTTGCTGAAGTCACCATCGATCACCTTAGAGACAAATGGACACTTTTTATTTCTCATTTGCTTGGCATTTCTGGAACACTCAACCGTGTTACTACTGTCTCATTTTGAAACTCTTTCCCTTTAGTTTGTATGTTGTTATCAATTGTAGGAAATAGAAATCTCTCTAGCTACTTGTAAGTACCTAATTATAAAATCACAGAAAGAGCAGGAATGGTCATCTCCAGCTGCAAGGGGTAGCAACTACTTCTGCCATATCAGCAAGGTGGTGATGAGGAGACTCCACTGGAGCCACTGGGCTCAGGGACAGTCTACCAAAGCTGTGATTGTTCATATCTCAGTGATGTCAGTGACTGGATAATGCAGTGCTGCCATAGGGAAATGCAACTTCTCCGTGATCTTGCTTATCAAAGCAACAAGAAGATGGTCTCAACTTTATTTCCATCTTCCAAATATCACATTAATGCATTTCATTGGTGGGAATTAATATGCCTCCATCTGAAAAACACTCTGAAAATGTAGTTTTTGGCTTTCCAACCTCTGCAGTACAGAAAGGTATAATAGAGGGAGTGGGGGAAAACACGGAGCTCGCCATTCCACTACAGTGACATGGTTTTCCTCCTCCCTCTCTGCCTGCTCCCTGCTGTGGGTTGACTTGGCTATCTTCTTTTCTCATTTTACCTACTCTTATTTAGTGATAGATCCTCCATCTCATCACATAAATCAGAAGACTGTCCTATGGATTCTGCCTCCTAATTAACTTGTAGCTTTCATCTATTTTCCATTCTCACTATTTCAGTCCAGTTCACAATATTTGACTAGATTAGTGCAATAATCTTATAATTGATCTCCCCAGACTATATGACAAAATATTTCCCCAGGAATAATCAATATAGAATATATTATACTCAACCCAAATGAGTACATCCTTCCTTGGAGTCATTCAGAAATGTGCATGGGCCTTTTGGTTGGTGGCACAATTGGCATTTAGTTTGTGGGGACCAGGGATGGATTCTGCAATGTGAAAGATGGTTCTGCATAACTAAGAATTATCCTGCCCCAAATGTTGTTAGTGCCCCCTCGAGAACCAAGGATTCCTAGATTCAGCATTTTGTAGACCACTAAATTTCAAAAAATGTTGGGAACCAAAACGGATTGTCAACTTTTAATTTTACTAAGTAAGTACATCAAACAAAATTACTACCATCTTCTACCACCATTGTTTCATAAAAGAAAAGACATTTAATTCCCCCAAAAAACCTTGTACACAAATGTTCATAGCAGCTTTATTCATAATAGCCAAAGACTGGAAACCACCCACATGTCTATCAGCTAATGAATTGGATGAACAAAGTGTGGTCCATTCATACATTGGAATACACTCACCCATAAACCATTTTTAAAAACCTACAGATACATGCAATAACATGTTTTTCTGAGCAAAAGTAGCCATACAGGACAGAGTGCATATTGGTTCTACATACGTGAAGGATTCTATTTGCATGAAACACGAGAAATACAAATCTAATTAATAGTGCCAGAGAGAGGATCAGTGATTATCTAGGCCCAGGAGGGGGGAACTGAGTGGGAAGGGACACATGGGATCCTTTTGGTGCCATGGAAATTATATCTTGATTGTGGTGGTGGTTACACAGGTGTATACATTTGTCAAAACTCATTAAGTTGTATGCATTTACTATATAGAAATCATACCTCAATAAAGTAGATTTTTAAAAAGTTAGTATTCTACCTCACACCCATTAGGATGGCTAATGGCTACTATAAAAATAAAACAACAGAAAATAACAAGTGTTGGTGAGGGTGTAGAGAAATTGGAACCCTTGTGTGCTATTGATGGGAATGTGAAGGGAATGTGAAATGGTACAGCTGCTATGGAAAATAGTATGGTGGTTCCTCAGAAAGTTAAAAATAGAATTACCATGTGATCTAACAACTCCACTTCTAGTATATAGACAAAAGACTTGAAAGCAGGGTCTCAACTGATATTCGTACACCCATGTTCATGGCAGCATTATTCACAGTAGCTAAGAAGTAGAAGCAACCAAAATGTCTACTGACAGATGGCTGGATAAATAAAATGTGATATATCCAAACAATGGAATATTATTCAGCCTTAAAAAGGAAAAGAATTTTGAAACATGCTGCAACATGGGTGAACCCTGAAGACATTAGGCTAAGTGAAATAAGCTAGTTACAAAAGGACAAATAACTGTGTGATTCTACTCATATGAAGTTCCTAGAGTAGTCACATTCATAGAGACAGAAAGCAGAATGATGATTGCCAGAGGCTAGAGAGAGGGTGAAATAGAGCATTAGTGTTTAATGGGTACAAAGTTTCAGTTTAGAAAGAGGAAAAAGTTCTAGAGATGGACGGTGGTGAGGGTTGCACAATACGCTATCGAACTGTATATTTAAAAATGGTAAAATACAAAAAAATGCCCACACAAAAGTCAGCCTATGCTCCTTCCAGAAATTATATAAATGGTCCTACCTGTGTTCAATAGCTTGACTCTTTGGCTTTCTAAAACAAATCCTACCTATTTTGGAAGAGAAAAACACTCTAGAACAACATGAAAACTAAAACCTTCCTTTATCTGCAATATGAAAATATTTCACACTTACGTCTTTGTTCTGTGTTGTGAATCCCAGCTGCTTGCATTTCATTTTGTAGGCCTTGAATAACTCCCTGGCTTCTCCAGAGGTGGGACTGATATCAGGGAATGACTGAGAAAGATTGTAAGCTCTTTTCAGATGACAAGGTTCATAAAAACCCAGGGAAGCAAGACTTCTAAAGAGTAACACAGTTTTGATGCCTGTCCTTAAAAATAAAGATCTCTTATATGTGTTTGTACATTTTCTGTAATTTGTGTAACATTCACATAAATGCACTCAAAATTTTTTAACGTTTCAACAGTTTGATCAAAATCAATCAAGCTAGCTCACTACTTAATTAGTGTAACTAGAGATACTACTGGTTTAGTGTCTCACCTCTCGACAAACAAAAGGTTTTGGTCTAGAATTCTTCAACAGAGATTTAGTGTAAGTGTGAAATGATTATTTAGAGATGTTATTCTGGGCCACAGTTTTAATAATGCTCAACTGTGTCTGTGTTTCTTTGGAATGTAGCTTTAAATTGATTTAATTTCATCTGACTTAAAAAGCAATATATAAGCCCTATGTCATTTCTGTTTCTTAATAAGAGATCATAGATTATATAAATGCAAACAATTCAACCAATTAGGAGACAGGAAATTAATTCTCCAAAGCTTAGGAATCATGGCCTTAGAAGAAACCGTGTTCATTTTTCTCCCAACTCTACCTTTGCCTTCTAATCTCTCCTCTTTCCAAACTTTCAGTTATTTCACAGGTAAGGTCCATAAACAGCCCTGGTAGGATTTTTAACTAGGCAAGATTTCAGCTTCCTTTTCGTAGAATTTGCCAGGTGACTCTAAAAGTTAAGAATCTAAAATCGGTTAATATGGCTCCTGCTCTGGTTGCACTGAAGAGGTGACATGAACATGATTAAGAAACCTCTGGACCTACCACCTCAGGTAAGCATGGAGCATAAGGCTTGCATTTTACAGGTGCCAGAGACAGCTTCAGGCTTTGGGGATGCCATTTGTAGAGCAAAGTGATGGCAAAACGCCCAGAAATCTTCACAGTGATGAAACGATTCACCTGAGGACAACAGAAAGGAAGGTCATTTCCTGCATAGAATGTTCATTCTTATAATTCAGGTGGAAATCAGATATTTGCATACTGCATGGAAGGAAATTTGGGACCAACATTCACAGACAGCTTCAGTCTCTTCGCTTAATTCCATTAAGTCAGGAATGGGTTATGGGTTTTATGCTGCTAATTCATGTGTTGCTATAACTTACTGAGAGAAGGAAGATGAGAGAGGAGGAATTATTTTGCAAGTAACATAGTCATGTTTTATAAAGGTCAGATCCATTTTAGGTTGAGAAAATGCTGGGTTGATTTACAAGTACTTCTGAGCCCTAATTCTATCCTTGAGATACAGACAGTCTCACCTATAAAATACGGTTGATAACATATGCCTGCCTTGGCGTTGAGCAAAGTCATTAATGGCTGCCAAATGCTTAGAAGTTTTACAAACCTTAATCTGACTGTGACACTCATTACAGTTCCGAGAGATTTTATAAGGGACAGGAATGGAAAAGTAACAATAAACGAACAACTTCTTAAAAACTCGAGGGAACATCTGCAGATTAGTAAAGCATATTTAAAGGGCATCTGCAGAGAAAGTATCCTAATTAAGTAAACAGCTCCAAGCAGCAAAGATTCTTGTTTTGGTTACAAGTTATGCTCCCTTTTTGCTGAGGGCTACCAGCTGAGATAATCTGAACGAAACAAACTACTCCATTAGTGATTCTGATTTTTTTTTTAGATAAAGAGTCAGGAAATCCTGACTGCAGAGTGTCAGGAAATGTGCACATGGAATCTTACTTGATAAAATTTATTGGCCTACTCTTTACCTCCTTAACCCTCCAGAGCTCAATGGTACTTCTTTAAAATTTACCTCCTAAATAATATTTGTAGGGCACGTGGCCAGCACAGATGATTTTGTAAATTATATACAACAGAGATGTAGAAGTTACTTTCCACACAATAGCCTACAACAGTGCTGTCCAGTAAAAATATAATTCAAGCTGCAAATGTCAGCCACATGAGTAATTTCATATTTTTCAGTAGACATGTTAAAAAGAATAAAAAGCATGTGAAATTAATTTTAATAACATATTTTATAACCAAATATCTCTAAATATTAGCATTTCAGTGTGCTACATATAAAAATTACTAATAAAGTAGTTTATGTTCTCTTTTTTTGTACTAAGTCTTTGAAATCTGGTATGTATTTTATACTCACAGTGTATTTCAAGGATTCAATAACCATGGTTGGACAGCACAGTTCTATATACATGGTGCCCTGAAGGTTAGTTGTGCAGTGCACCACTTGTATATCCATACACAGTGGCCCCGAACTAGTGCAGCCCATTTTGTACAGACACACACACACACACACACACACACGCGTGAAATAACTATATATGAATCAAGAAAGTCTAGTATTAAACTTGCAGATTGGCAAGGAGTGTTTGGTTTAGTCCTCTCCAAGTTTGAATTAATTGCCAACTTTAAAATATCAGAATATTTCACATAAAAATCTGAATTTTGACTTAAAAAAATCATAAAATATAGCAATCCCAGACCCATAATCCCATGTGGCAATAGTCTTCTGGCCCTGGGTAGAGGCTGCCCCCTTCAGGTGGGACACTTCCAGTTCATCACAGTTCCTGCCTGGCAGGCTCACTCTTCTATTGTTTTAATTTGGAATCCTTGATCCTACAGAGATAACAGGGTTGATTTCTGCAGTGTGAGATTGAGGGGGAGGAAAACTTTCACCTAGAAAACTGCATGCTTTCTTATTTTAAAAATGTTTTTATAGTAGGCCTGAAATGCTTTTCTAATAACGATTTTTTAAAATTGCTATTTAAAGCAACTGCTGCTTAGCAAAGACAAATCCATCAAGAAAGGGCCAAGTATAGCTTGCCAAGTGAAATGAAGGACTGAAAAAAAAATTTATCACATCCAGGAACTGGAGATCATTATCTTAAGTGAAATAAGCCAGGCTCAAAAAGACAAATATCGCATGTTCTCACTTACATGTGGGAGTTAAAAATTTTGATCACGTGGAGGTAGAGAGTGGAAAGACAGATAACAGAGAGTGGGAAGGTGAGTAGGGGGTGAGGGAGGATGAAGAGAAGCAAGTTGAAGGGTGCAAACATACAGTAAGACAGAAGGAATAAACTCAGCATTAAACAGCAGAGTAGGGTGGCTATACTTAAAAATGTATTGTACTCGGCCAGGCGCTGTGGCTCATACCTGTAATCCTAGCACTATGTGAGGCTAAGGCAGGAGGAACACTTGAGGTCAGGAGTTCAAGACCAGCCTGAGCAAAAGCGAGACCCCATCTTACAAAAAAGTAAAAAAATTAGCCAGACGTGATGGCACACACCACCAGGTACTCGGGAGTCTGAGGTAGGAGGATCACTTGAGCCGAGGAGTTTGAGGTTGCTGTGAGCTATGATGACACCGCTGCACTCTACCCAGGGTAACAGAGCAAGACTGTGTCTCAAAAAAAAAAAAAATGTACTCGGGTGATGGACACCCTAAATACCCTAACTTGATTACTATACATTATATACATGTAATAAAATTTCACATGTATATAAATTTGTAAATTCACACAAATAAAAAAATAATAAAAGACAAAAAAATATAGAGCATCCATTGGATAGTGTAAACAGCCAAACTGAGTAATTCAGTCTTTTTCCCATTATAGTACATTTTTAACATTCAAAGTAAATTCTTGCAATGTAAGAAATAACTGTAAACATGATAAGTTATAAAATGATACCCAAATTTTGACTGGATCATCAAGTTTTCCCTTTGAAGGCCACATCCATTCCCTTATGATTTTTCCTCTTTTGCTGATCACCATGCCTCCGTCCTGATTAAACATCACTGCTATTATTTTTCTATGAAAAAAACAGAAATGTGACTCATTTACAACAAGAAAAAATTACAAACTCATTGATTCAGCTGAGGTGATATAAGTCACCAAGAGTACAGGAATCTGTCCTGTCACATTCCTGGAGAATGGTCACCCTGCCTCTCCTGAATATCTGCCTGGAAGGAAGGCTGGTACATACCTGCTCAGCCGATTAAGACATTTGTCTTTGAGACAAGCCCTATTCTATCCCACCACCCCCATCTATAGGGCCTCAGGAATGGGCTCTGCTGGCCATGATTGTCATACCATGTGGCCCTGCTGCCTTGGCTGTGGCTGGCTGAATCAGGGGTGGACACATGATCCAGGCATGTGTTCCAAATGGATGCTACCATGTGTGTAAAGGCCATGAGGAAGGAGGTGGGCATAGTGTATAGAAGGGACCAAAAGAAAGCCAGTGTGCCTAGAGTCGAGAGTGGTGTACATGGGATGGGAGTGATTGGCAGTCAGGGGCCAGATATGCAGGAATTCTAGGCTATATCATAAATTTTATCTTAAGAGCAAAAAGCCATAGAAGGGTTTTAATAACAAAGCAAGGAGCTGACATGATCAAATGGATTGGCGAGGGACCAGAATAAATGCTGGGAGACCAGGTAAGAGATCAGGAGCAGTTAAGTGGTCCAGGAGGGACGGTGGCAGCTTGGAATAGGGCTTGGGGGAGAGAGATTCAAGGACCATCTAGGATGTGGATGGTGAAGAACAGGCAGGTGTGAATTTTATCTCCCTGATACTCTCTGTGAATGCAGCTGAGCGTTTTATTAGCTTTTCTGGATCAGCAGCATCACACAGTGTGTTCGTGTCCAAATCATCTTTGGGCTTTCTCTCTTCTTGGCACAGCAACTAGCACAGAGAGGGGCTTAAGAAAAGTCTGTTGAATCAAGGTGACAAATGGATTCAGTTAAACAAATACATATTGCATACTGACTAGATGTAAGACACCGTTTAGGCACTCCAGACTTGCCCCGAGGGAGGTGCTGTCTCTGCACACAGGACATTTTCAGTCTTGAGGTAATAATTATTTTGATATATAACATTTATTATAGAGTCTACTATGCACCAAGCACTGTGTAAGGACTTTAACTACATGGCTTTAATAGGCGGTGGTACTTAGTGATTACAAATGCTATAGAGCCAGACTGGTATGGTATTGAATCCAGCTTTTCCATTTCCTATTTATGTGGACTTGGACATATTTCTTACCCTTTCTGTTGGCTCAGTTTCCTTGCCTTATAAGGGGTGGTAACAACAGCACCTACCTCACAGGGCTGCTGTGATAACTAAATGAGTTAACACACACTACGTGTTACTAACAGAGCACTTTGAACAGAGCCAGGCACCCTGTACGTTCTATAAAAGTGTTGGCTTTTATGATTAAGTCCTCATAATTCCATCTACAGGAATTATGAATATCCATTTCACAGATTATGAGTATCCATTTCACAGATGAGAAAATGGAAACTGAGGAGGTTGGTTAAGAGAGTACCCTCTGCCAATGTGAAGTTTGATAGATGGGCTGACCATCTACTGGAAGATTAAGAATAGTTCACAATACAAAAGGGGCACTTTTGGCTTAATCAAGGAGTCTGCAATCTAGGCTAGAGGAGCAAACCGGCGAAACCAATGGAAAAAAGCAGAAATAGAAGTTCCAAGCCTTGGCTACCTAGAGCACATTCTGTTTTTGAACAGACTACCCTTTCTCTACCCCAGGCAGTCCAGCCTTCAGCTGTTCTCATTCTTGCCAGAAGCCCCAGGGAAGACCCTGACCACCCACCTGCGCATTTCAATAGGAGCTTTGGCTAGAGCAGCTGCCTCCCTGCCAGCACCGTGTTTCCCTACACACTGATCCTGGCAACCCGGTCCTGCTCCACGCCCCTCTCATTCATCCTCCTGCTGGCAGAGCTGATGAGCCTCCTCACCAAGACCCCCATAGGTGGGATGACAGATGCCCAAAGGAGGATTAGCTAGAAAGATCATTAACAGTTAAATAATGAAATCCCTTTAAAGGCACTTTTTTTCTTGTTGTTTTTGCCTTCTCTCTGTCAGAGCTTTCAGTTCTGCTGAAAGCAGACTCTACCCTCTGCCAAGAAATGGTCTGCAGTGCCTAGGATGAAATTACACAGGGGCAGGGGACTTAGTGGTGAGGCTTAGCGTTTTAGACTCTGTGAAGTTCCCAAAATACCATCAGCAGATGGTGTTGCATTTATCTGCTTAGTTACTGTTATCAAAGGAGACAGGAGAAGAAGGATAAGGAAGGCAATCACTCCAGAGGGGCAAGTGGAGTGGATGTTGTCACCTCCTATTTGTTTCATGGATATAATTCTCATCTTGGAACTTTAATTTTATGTAACTAATAAGGAGACATTTCCCAGGAGGAACCTAACTCCTGGACAATATTAAAGTCTGGCCAGGGCACCCAACACTCTGGCTTCTACCCAGAAAGTGAAGACTTATGATGTATTTTTATTTCCATTTTAATTGTGTTGACTTATAATTCTGTAGGTCTGTCTGTAAGTTAGTCCTAAAGGAGAACTAAGAAATCATATTTCCCAACTCTCGCATCAACCACTCTCTATTAATTTGTTTCATTTATGGCTTTTACTTTTAATGTAATATTATTTAAATGACAAAAAGTTTCATAACATTGGACTGAACAAGGAATACCAAGTTTAGGTCCAATTTTCTTGTAGGAGGAAGGGAAATTATGATACCTACTTTAACCATGCAATACAGTACAGCAAATTATATATTAATATATTGAGCTCTCTTTTATATGTATCAGCTTTATTGAAATATAATTCTCATGTCATACTATTTACCACTTAAAGTGTACAATTCAGTGGTTTCTAGAATATTTACAGGGTTGTGCAACCATTATGACAATCAATTTTAGAACATTTTCATCCCAAAAGAAACCATTAGCACTTGTTCCATTAGTGGTGACTCCTCATTCCTTCCTCTCCATAACTACTTATCTACTTTCTGTCTATATAGATTTGCTTAGTCTAGACATTTCATGCAAATGGAACCATACAATATGTGGTATTTTTGTGACTAGTTTCTTTCACTTAGCATAATGCATTCAAAGTTAATCTGTGTTATAACACTTATCAGTACTTCATTCTGTTTTATGGCCGAATAACATTCCATTGTATGGATGTGCCACATTTTATTTATTGGTTATCAGTTATTTGTCAGTTGAACCCTCTTTTTGAGGAAGTATTAATGGTGTTGCAATGGAATTCTCATAGGGCCTCACAAATGAGGACTTTGTTTTTGGCTCAGACTTTGGGACAAGAAGTGCTTTCTTCATTAGAAATTTAAAATGCCTGTCTTATAAAAAGAAAGAGAAAAGTAAGTGAACGTGTGTGTATGGATGTGGCTATATGGATGTAAACTCCACTGTATTTTCAAGAACATACAAAATACTTTTGCCATGGATATATTTGCAGAGTAAATAAGAAATTGAGAGGAAGGAAAAATTTTAATTTCCATGTGATACTCCACAGTTTAACTTTTTTTTTTTTTTTACCATGTGCATGAATTACTTTTATTTAAAAATACACAAACATCAATACACCCGCACTCCTATATCATAGTGGGCTTTCTCATTGAGAAACGTAAATAGCAAATGCTCTGGTTAGAGATGCAGAGTGCTGCAGCAACCCTTAGAGCCAGCATTTGCAATATTTTGGAGAAAAGTCAAGGATCACATAGGAGTCAATTAATAAGGCTTCAACATTAATAAATGATACTTTAGCAAAGACTTAGGCCCAGTTATAAGGATGTTGACACAAGAAGAGGGCATTTTAGTGGAGTCTGGTACTCCAGAACATAATGTGGTAGAACCCAGCCTGCACTGAACTTAGCCCTTAGTCCTACCAAGTAGATGTTTTCACCTAAGTTCTTAGTTGGATGAAACTGAATACTGATCTCAGATGCCTCTGAACATGCATGGTGGTTCATTTCATATTAGTACATTGTAGAGGACTGTAAGGAGTTTATAACTACAGGCTATAAGCTTAGAGCTTCTCAACCAATTCTTGGTTATCTCTACTTTGTCCCAAGTGTCATTACATACTGACATCTCAATTAGGTGGACACTACCATACCATTAGAGTCATTATTCAGGGACCAATACCAAAATTTCTTTTGGAAGACCATCTGGAAGTTCCTCAAAAGTTTAAAAATAGAGTTACCATATGACCCAGTAAATCCAGTCTTAGGTATCTACCCAAGAAAAATGGAAACATGTCCACACAAAAACTTATACATGAATGTTCATATCAGCATTATTTATAGTAGCCAAAAAGTGAAAACACTACAAATGTCCATCAACTGATGAATGGAAAAACAAAATGTGATATATCCAGGTCGGGCATGGTGGCTCCCGCCTGTAATCCTAGCCCTCTAGGAGGCTGAGGTGGGCGGATTATTTGAGCTCAGGAGTTAGAGACCAGCCTGAGCAAGAGCGAGACCCCATCTCTACTAAAAACAGAAAGAAATTAGATGGACAACTAAAAATATATAGAAAAAATTAGCTGGGCATGGTGGCACATGCCTGTAATCCAGCTACTCGGGAGGCTGAGGCAGAGGATTGCTTGAGCCCAGGCGTTTAAGGTTGCTGTGAGCTAGGCTGACGGCACTCTAACCCAGGCAACAGAGTGAGACTCTGTCTCAAAAAAAAAAAAAAAAGGTGATATATCCATACAATGAAATATTACTCAGCCATAAAAAGAAATGAAGTACTGAGACATGCTACAACATAGATGAACCTTGAAAACATTATGCTAAATGAAAGAAGCCATTCACAAAAGACCACATACTGTATGATTTCATTTTTATGAACTGTCCAGAGGCAAACCTCTAGAGGCAGAAAGTAGATCAATAGTTGCCTAGTTTTAGAGTAAGGGTGGGGAGTGGTAAGTGACTGCTAATTTGTACAAGGTTTCTTTTTAGGATGATGAGAATGTTCTAAAGTTAGACTATGGTGATGGTTGCAAAACTCTGTAAATACATTAAAACCATTGAGTAGTATGCTTTAAATGGGTTAATTTTATGGAATATAAATTATGCCTCAATAAAGCTGTTTAAAAAAAAAAAGAAAAAGAAAGGAAAGAAAAGATTTCTCCAAGGAGGTGACATTTAAACTGAGATCTGAAAGATAAGAAGAAAACAGTCATGCAAAGAGTTGGAACAAGACCTTTCAGTCACAGGGAATAATGTGTGTAATGGGGATAAAGAGAGAAAAAGGCCAATAAACAAGGGAGTGAGTCATAGGGGATGAGGTTGGGAAGGGGCCAAAGGAGGCAGAGTCTTCTGAAACTCTCAAAGTCACTAAGTTCCATCTAGACACAAAGTATTATCAGACAATAGGATTCGTATGGAAGTTGGCATGAAATATTTAACAGAGAAACCCACAGATGAGGTAGCAAGTGGAGGGCAGTGAACCCCCAAATCAACAGCTGCAAAACACTTGATGGTGGAGAAAAGAAGAATCGTCAAGTTTTAAAAGGGAAAAGTCTTTAAAACAAGGCGTAGCATATAACCGGGGAAATCCATTAAATTACTCCCACCATTATCATAAAGATCAATCTCTCATAGATATTTACAGACATTGTAGCCAGTACATGAAGAATTCACATCTCTAGAAGGTTCTGAATGTGTGGGATCCTATAGAATACCAAACAGGAACAGAAATCACTAAAGCAACATGAATGCAGACTTCACAGTGTCTGAACTTTGTGAGTAGTTGTAGATGACAGACCTGAGACCTGAGATAAAAGGAAGTGACCAACATAGATTGGACCAGAAAGGGATCAGAGGATGACACAGAATTGCAAGTGAGAATATAAGACTATCTGGAGCAGAACCGGGAGAGAAAAGATAACCAATCCTTACAAGTTTTCATCAACTTCCTTGGTAAACAGGCTAACACTGGCCTGACTGTCCATCTTATATGTATTTATGTTTCTCAAATTCCACTCTACATGAGCAATCAAAGTAGAATTGGAGGTGGAAAGAGGAAGAGAAGTAGACAGAGAGAGAATAATTTAAATTCACATGTTTCCTCTGTGGTTGACTGCAAAAAATGACTGCAACATTTTACAGCTTTTCCCAAGAAGAGTAGGAGTCTATTTCTCCACCCTCTGAATCTAGGTTTGGCCATGTGACTTGCTTTGACTAAGTCATTAGCAGATATGATGCTAGAGGAAGCTTGAAAAGTACTTATGCACTGGGGTTTGTCTTCACTCTTGCTGCTGCTGGAACCCAGCCACCACGTGAAAAAGCCTGAGCTAGCCTGCTAGACACTGAAGATGCATGGCCCAGCTGCTCTGTTTCTCCAGCCAACAGCCAGATATGTAAGCAAGTTGTCTAACCCCAAAGCCCAGGCTCATAATCACATTGCTGCTATCACCGCGACGCTTACTATAGCTCATTTAGTGTGTACCCAGCTGGGAAAGTTGATCATATGAATTGGGTCATTCTTGTCATACCCAACTAAAACAGAATGGAGAAGCCAGAGGAAAAAAGGAGTCAGGGCACAAAACATTACTCCAAAATTGTAATTGTCTGCAAGCTTGGCAGCTGAAACTGCCTGCAGTAACCTGAAACTAGTTTTATCTAATGACTACTGAAATATCTGCTGCAACTCTCAGGCTAGTTTTGCCCACTGCCACCACTTATCAACCAGAGCTTGCCAGCAACTCAAAATCTTACTAGTTTAGTGCCAATGAAACTTCTCAAAGAGCCATATGTAACACTTCTTTTTATACAACCTCTAACCTCCTCTTTGTTCTTTGGAGAGCACACTTTCACTTGTACTGAAGGCTGTGCAGGTTTTTTTTTTAAAAAAAAACAGAAAATAAAGCTCTCCCTTTTTCTCCTGCAGATCTCATGGCCTTTTGTTAAAATAGCCTTGACCTCTCTTTCTCTCAATGTGTTAAGGCAGGAGTCCCCAATCTATGGTGAGTTGTATAATTATTTCATTATATATTACAATGTAATAATAATAGAAATAAAGTGCACAATAAATGTAATGCACTTGAATCATCCCAAAACCATTGCCCCCCGCCCCCAACCCTGGTCCGTGGAAAAATTGTCTTCCATGAAAATAGTCCCTGGTGTCAAAAAGGTTGGGGACTGCTGCGAAAACTGACTTCAATGCTCTTCTCTACCGTGTGGCTTTGGAAAAACGTATCCTTCTCTGAGCCTCAGTTTCCTCAGCTGGGAATTACACCTCATCATAGCGTTCCTGAGAAAATTAAGTAACGTGTGAAAGTGTTCTCTCGACTTAAAGTGATAAATATTAGCAACTAACAAGGGTGAAGTATGAATGAACTCACCAGAAACAGCATTCAAAGAACTGAACTTTAACAATCCCTGGAAAATCAAGTGCAGTACATTTGTTCTTCGTGAAAGCAATTGTTACTTTCCCACCTTGTCTGCAGTGTCACAGAACAGGAGGTTCAATTAAAATGCCATAAAATCACAGAATCTGTTGGACTACTAGGGTTGGGAGCTGAAAAGACTTTCTGAAAGTAAGCACTTTCTCAATCTTTGAAATGCTTCCAGATTCTGTCATCTTCTTTTCATCTCCACATCAAAGTCGGGGAAAGGCTCTTCCACACCGAGGACAGGTGTTTACATGTGGCTCACCCCGGCACTTTGCTACCCTATTAATCTCTCCCTCCCTCTCTTTCTTTGCATCTTCAGGATCAGGCATTAGTCTTTGATTTCTTTGAGCTTTTTGCTGACCTGCACTCTTTGCTGGCAAGCTGCTGACACATTTCGACAGGTGACTTGGCTCATAAAAACAGCCGGGGAAGGGAAAGAGTGAGGAGGGGCTTCCCCAGAAGCGTGGGCAGCACATAGGAAATGCTGACTGTGGCAGAAGCACACAAAAGCGTATTTATGAACTGGTTTTATAGAAAGGTACTTGCCCTCTGGGTGACCTGAGTCTCCACTCCCATCATCTTGAAGACAGGAGAAGTCAAAGTACAGGGGATGGGAAAATACATGATTTGGGCTCACTCAAAAAATTCAAATTTAGCAAATCTGGAAGGTGAGTTTATCCACATGGTGCCTTAGTGCACTGAGAGGCTGCCTTATGAGTAAGCTACAATGTCAATCTCTTCCTAAAGCTTCAAGGGCCAGAAAATGTTTTCCTAAGCCTGCATTTCATGTTTTTTTTTTATTTGTTGCATTTGTTCCACAATTTTCTTGAGCTTTAAACATGAGTCACCAACTAAATTGAAATGGACTACATGGAAAGGAGCAGGAATGGGTGAGTTATATCCTAAAGAAGGATATATACAGAGCAACAGTAATTATAGTGAGTTGAATACTGTCCTCCCTACAATTCATGTCTGCCCTGAACCTCAGAATGTGGCCTTGTTTGAAAATAGGGGCCTTGTAGATGTAATTAGTTAAGGATCCTGAGATGAAAGCATCCTGAATTTAGGGTGGGTTCTAAACCCAATGACTGGAGTCCTTGTAAGAAGAGCAGAGGTCACACAGAAAGACACAGAGAGGGGGTGGCGATGTGAAGATGGAAGCAGAGACTGGAGTGAGGCATCTACAGGATTGCCAGCAACCAGCAGGAGAGAGGAGAGAGGCATAGGACAGATTCTCTCTTGGAGCCTCTGGAAGAAACCAACCCTGCCAACACCTTGATTTCTGATTTCTAGCCTCCAGAACTGTAAGAGAATAAATTTCTGTTGTTTTAAGCCACCCAGTTTATGGCCATTTGTAATGGCAGCCCTGGGAAACGAATATAGTAAATTAACACCTGCTGTAGGTGGACTTGAAGAGACCATGGACTCTGCTACCCACACTTGGTTGGTTGTGGACACTTTGACATTCTCACCTAACTCCTTCAGGCTGACTTTGACCTTTTCCTGACCCCTAATAACATTTAATTCCATCCCTTCCCTTCCTCTCCCTGAGCCTCTAAGGTATGGCATGGGGAGGCTGTGGGATGTGGTGCATGTCAGGAGGAGCTTGGGACCAGCCATGGACTAGATTCAGGGTGGACACTGGGATAAAGGAGCGATGTCAGAAGTTGGGCCAGCCTGTCTGAGCACACGGCACTTGTTAATATTTTTAAAAGCCAAAAGTCGGATGGTCAGAAGAGGACTTTGCAACACAAACATCTAGTAGCTCTCACTGGGTGTGGTAGGTAGAATAATGGTCCCCAAACATCTCAAAGACATCTGTGTCCTAATCCCCAGAACCTGTGAACATGTTTTTATGTGGCAAAAGGGACCTTGCAGATGTCCCTCCAGCTAAAGACCTTGAGATGGGCAGATGATCCTGGATTATCTGGCTGGGCTCAATGTAGGCATAAGGGTCCTTCTGAAAAGGAGGTAGGAAAGGCAGAGTCAACAGGAGATGTGATGACAGAAGCAGAGACAGACATGAAGATATTATGCTGCAGCTTTGAAGATGGAGGAAGGGGCCAGAAGCCCAGGCATGCAGGCAAACTCTAGAACTGGAAACGGCAAAGGAGTGGATTTGCAGCCTTCCAGAGAAACGTTGCTTGGCTGATGCCTTGATTTTAGCACAATGAGACCCACTGTGGACCTCTAACATCCACAGCTGTACGAGAGTAAATCTGTGTTATTTAAGTCATGAAGTTCGTGGTCATTTGTTACAGCAGGCATGGGACATGCTCCCCTGGTGGGAGGGAGCTGCCCACCACTTCCCAGCCTTTGCCTCCAGGAAGGTCCCTGTGAGCCATTCTCCCCGGCAGTCCCCACTCTTGGGCAGCGCAGTATCTCCATGCTGAACCATCTCTGGCTTCACAAGGAAGCGCTGATGCCGCAGCATATTTCCTAATGCAGTCTGGAGCTGCAGTCCTGGAAACACCGACTTTTATGCTCCCTCCGACAGCATCTCTCAACATTGTTCCTCCCTGTACACATCAGGTGCACACATGCTCAGCCTTGGTGTTTCCCACCACACCCGGGGACTCTCAGACCTGCCCCCTCCACACACCCTCTACCACCTCTCCCTGCCATTCAGAGTCAAGGCTTCATGGACTTTTCAGATCTTTACTCACCTACCTATTTCCACGTCTATCTGTGTTTCTATATATCACCTATTATCTATCATCCCTTTTTTAAAATGACTTTATTGAGGTATGACTGACATACAAACCTATACATATTTAATATGTACAACCTGATGAGTCAGGAGATAAGAATATACCCGTAAAACCATCACCAGGATCTATGCCATAAACATATCCATCACTTCCAAAAGTTAATTATATATATCTTATCCTATCTATCTACCTATCTACCTTAGAACACACTAAAGACTTCCATGGTAATTAGTTGTGGTTTTTTTTTTTTTTTTTTGAGATGGAGATTGGGCTAGAGTGCCCTGGCGTCAGCCTAGCTCACAGCAACCTCAAACTCCTGGGCTCAAGTGATCCTCCTGTCTCAACCTCCCGAGTAGCTGAGACTATAGGTGCTCGCCACCATGCCCCACTAATTTTTCTATTTTTAGTAAAGATGGGGTCTCACTCTTGCTCAGGCTGGTGTCGAGCAGCAATCCTCCTGCCTCGGCCTCCCAGAGTGCTGGGATTACAGGCGTGAGCCACCTTGCCCGGCCTAATTAGTCTTATTTAGGTCTCACAATCATACTATGGGGTAGGTACAATGTATATATATGAATTTTTAAAATAACATTTAGGTTTTTCTGATTATAAAAGCAATGATACCTATATACTCCTTGTTAACTGACTATAAACACTGTGTATAGACTGTTCTTTATTGTAACATATATATATTTATTTTGGATATATACATATATGTTCTAAGTATCAATACCTAGAATTAGTGGGCAAGTTACATAATGTGGTGGGAGAAATTCACAATGTTCTCTCTTTCCCCCCACTCTTTCCTTTTTATCCACGACCTTCTCCCACTCAACCTAGATCTTGGGCATCACCTATAGCTTCAGGAAGGGAATACGAGAACAAAAGTGTCAAGTTCTCGGCTTTTGAGTTTGAAGAGCTGATATCTGGACATGTTACAAAGGAGATATGTAAGAGTATGTAACATCAGGATCAGGTTTTCCCATCCCAAAGGAGTAGGGCACAGAAAGCAGAGTGGGAAGGCGAGAGAGTCAGGTGTTAGGGGCTCCCTGAGAAAAAGCCCTGGGCCGTCCTGCATAGGCCAAGGGGCAGGGCAGGGGGAACTCAATAGCAGCCCCAGATCTGAAAGCCTGGGCAAGTCATGAACCTTGGAGCTGACCCCAGGCCCAACACAACTTAAGAGGAGAACAGATGGCTGTGTGGGGTTTCTACGCAGGTCGGTGTAAGACAGCCTCAGTTTCCCCATGTTCAGCATAGGACAGGAAAAAAACAGTGTTTGCCATGTGCTGAAAAGGATACAGAAGTAGCTGAGAGAAAGCCTGCCTCGAGAGGCCTGGTAACAGGGGTTGGTGGGAGGACACAGCCATAAACTTCAGGGACCGATCACTGCAGACCATTTGGAATGAAGGTGCCTGAGCATCAGATGACGATGCTCCAACTGCCAATGCCTTATCATTTTATCTGCTCCTACCCTGCCCCCAGAACTGAAATGAACTCTTAGAGAAAGGATTCCCGGGCTTTAAGTTTCTGCTACTCACTGTAGGGTCTTACCTAGAAAATAAATGGAGTTATAGAAAAATAAACAAGGCCGGGCGCGGTGGCTCACGCCTGTAATCCCGGCACCCTGGGAGGCTGAGGCGGGAGGATTGCTTGAGCTTAGGCGTTTGAGACCAACCTGAGCAAGAGTGAGACCCCGTCTCTACTATAAATAGAAAGGAATTAGCCAAACAACTAAAAATAGAAAAAATTAGCTGGGCATGGTGGCACATGACTGTAGTCCCAGCTACCCGGGAGGTTGAGGCAGGAGGATCTCTTCAGCCCAGGAGTTTGAAGTTGCTGTGAGCTAGGCACTCTAGCCCAGGCAAGAGAGCGAGACTCTGTCTTACAAAAAAAAAAAGAAAGAAAGAAAAAGGAAAAAGAAAGAAAGTTGTTTTTCCTGCCCATCTGGATGTGAGATTTGTATCCAAGACAACAGTCCCTTGTAGTTTACTCAACCATGCCTTGAAGAGTAGATACTTAGGTTCCCTCCCCACTCACAGGAAGCTATGAAGATTGTGTCAAAGTATTGCTCTTCCTTCCCTTGGTAAGAACAAACTCACCTTTGTCTTATCAACAGGTTGATAGTTTGGTGATATTTTCCGGGAGCCAACATTCTAGAGATGAAGGTTTTGTTTGGATATGTCAAGCATGCTCTTATTTAAAGGTCTTGGCCCCATGACAGCATGTCTGCCCCTCACTTCCACAGGTTTCCACCCAAGTGCATGCTTATCGGAAAGGCCTTCCTCGGCCATCCCATACAAAATAGCAATCCCCATCCCCACTACCCTTCAGAACCCCTTACCTGCTTTAGTTTTCTTTACAGTACTTTTCTCCACCTGATATAGTATATATTTATTTGTTTACTCAGTCTCCCTCCACTAAAACTAAGCTACACAAGGGCAGAGACTTTGTTTTGTTCTCTGCCATATTCCCAGTGATTAAACAGTGCCCATGCTAGAAGGTGCTCTGCAAATATTTGTTGAATCAATGAACATAAATGTCTTCTGCAGATAGGTTTTTGTTTCAACTTTCTGCATTTCCCCCCACTTTTTTTTTTTTTTTTTTTTTTGAGACAGAGTCTCGCTAGGTGGCCCAGACTAGAGTGCCGTGGCACCAGCCTTGCTCACAGCAACCTCAAACTCCTGGGCTTATGCAATTCTTCTGCCTCAGCCTCCCGAGTAGCTGGGACTACAGGCATGCACCACCATGCCCAGGTAATTTTTTTTCTATATATTTTTAGTTGGCCAATTAATTTCTTTCTATTTTTAATAGAGACGGTGTCTCACTCTTGCTCAGGCTGGTTTTGAACTCCTGACCTTGAGCAATCCGCCCACCTCGGCCTCCCAGAGTGCTAGGATTACAGGCGTGAGCTACCGCGCCCGGCCTTCCCCCCACTTTTTAATACTGCCTTCAAGGTTCCCAGTAACACAGCTCTTGACAAACAGGAACCATATCTTATACGTCTCTCTGGAATGTAATAGATACTCAATAAATATTTACTAAAGAAAGGAAAGAAAGCAAATGAATAAACATATCCTAGCAACGGTGCGGCTGAGAGCAGTGGGAAGCAAAAAGGTGAACCCACTCCCCCACCGCAGGACAGTTCATCCAAATTGTTGAACAGTTAAAAGTTAGCTGATTTGAGAATATAGCTATAAAGTGCTGAATTTACCTTCCATAAGAAAATGGAAAAGTTTGGAGGGGGGCGGGTAGAAGGAGAGGGGAAAGGAGGCTCTTAGAAAAGGAGAGAAAGACAGAGAAACCTGGAGAGGAAAACATGACACACTGGGATGGATGAAGCACTTTTAAGAACACTCAGTGGGTTTTGCACTCCATGGAAGTTGTTTGTATTACTGTGCTGTAAACTCCCTGTGACCCAAACCATCAAGAAATTTGGCTACCCTCACAGATGCTTCGGGTGAGTGGTTTTCATGTGTGAAAATTAAGGAAAAGAGCAAATTCCTCAATTGGCTCAAATCAAAAGAGCCAAAATAAACCTACAGAAACAAGACACAGAGGGAGAAAGATTCCAGGAAGGCAGGATGTCAAAACCAGAGGAGACCACAAGATTATAACCCCCAAGGACTGTGCAGAAATCTCGAAGAGGACATGAGACTGTCCCTGGGTATGGAATGAGGGTGACCCAACTGACACCCAGCTCACCTAAATAACAGCCTCCCTGTTTCAGTTCCCAGCCATGTATCCCTGGGGCCTTGCCTTCATACAGGTCCCTCTTGCTCTTGATGGTGCAATTGGATTGAGACCCACGGTTTTTTGGCCTGAGCTCATTTGCAAGTCTGTACAAGGAATAGCCTTGAACACGTGTGTATGTTTCATTTCCTTACCTGCTTTTCCAATTAGATTGACAATTACAAAGATTGCTTTCCCGTGTTTCCCTTTGTCGGGATTTAGCTCTTCTCCCACCCCTACCCCCAGCTTACCCCAAAGTTCTAGTTTGTCTGGAATCTCACGTACCTTTTAGGAAAAGAAATGCTACCACATCCAAAAGGTGTAAAGGTTCCAAGGATAACTTGATTTGGCAAGTCACTGAATATGTTGGTATACATGCCACCCCGAGGGAGGTCAGAATAGCTTCGGCAGATAGCTAGACGGCCAGAGGGATAGATAAAATCCAGGTTAAGGAAATCGTATTGATTAAAAACAACGAGGGCCGGGCACTGTGATTCTCACCTGTCATCCCACCTACTCAGGAGGCCAAGGTGGGAGAACTGCTTGAGCCCAGGAGTTTGAAACCAGCCTGGGCAACATGGCAAGACCCCGTCTCCAAATACAAAAACCAATAATGCTAACAATAATTCTTATATGGAAAAATGCTAACTCTCATACACACATTCTATTTTTTTTTTAATCAGCTATTTATAGGTAAGTCAACAGAGGTCCGGAGAGGGTGTCTCCCTTTCGCAGGCACTGAGCATGCTAATGGTAGCGCGAGACCAGCACACAGGCTTCCTGACTCCCTGTGCCATGTTCTGCCCATATATTCACATCCCTGCACCCTCATTTTAGCCCCTAATTCTTTGAAACCTGTCTGTGAAGAATAACAGGGGAATCTGGTCCGACTGGTCCTGTTAATGACAGAGTCACTGGAAATCAAAGCTGCGTGTTGCTACCTAGCATTGCCGAATGAGGTCATTCCAGCGTAGAGCAGCAGGGCCAGGTGTCCCCACTGACATCTGTGGATAGTCAGGGGCCAAGGAGGGCTGAGGGATAATGACAGATACGTGAACAATTTCACCAAACCTATCTGTGCCGACCTCTACAAAAATGACTCCAATGGACTCTTGAGGCCTTTTCCATTTTGGATTTGTATGAATTGATTACAAAATCCCTCTTCTCTCTCAACTAGATTTTGTAGATGCTAAATCCCCACAGGGTTCTCGCTAATCAGGAAAATGAACGCAGGAGAACTCATTTTCTCAGAATCTCATGAGCCTTCAGGTACTTAACAAAAATGTATCGGCCACAGTGAGAGCTTCCTTTAAAATAGAAGGAAGGTTTGTAAACTGAGGAAATTCTCCTGCCGCCAGCGTGCAGGAATGTGGACCCTTGGGAGAAAGGGACTGAAAAAACTCAAGGTCTGAGACCTCTTTTCCCAGTGCTGACATGGAAGCCCTTGCCTGTCAGCCCCTCCCATCGCATCCTGCCTCCCTGTCCCTCTTACCCCTTGGGAATAGCACAAGGATATTAAGTAAGAGAGGAGCCGTCTACCAGGGCGTAATGGAATTTTTTCATCTCGGGGTCAGCATTCCTGACGACCGGCATCTGAGGCTTCCTCTCCAGCAGCTCCTGCCAGAAACTTGGGGGGTTGTGGTCACCCCCGCTCCCCTGCTCATTCTCAGGCTCGTCGTAGTGGCGCAGGATGAGTTGTTTGTTGAAGCCCTCTTTCTTTAGCTTCGCTTCTTCTGTTTTTCTGTTCCAAAGAAAAGAATTCGAGAGGTGGCTCACTTCTTGGTCTTATCAAGGTCAAGAGGAGGGCCAAGGACTGTTTGAGGACTCCAGAGCCTCACCTGGACCCCTGACGTAACAAGCTTCCTTTAAGGCAGAAGAACTGGGTTTCGAAACAGATTCACCCTGAGTCTTTAGCCAAGTGTTCACTGAGTGTTCCTGTCTTTAAACAGTTCTTGAGCACCTACCCTGTGTGTGCATTGCAGCAGAGGTTACAGGAAATGCAAGGACCAGTACTTCAGTCCTTATGGAGCAGCACGTGCACTGCATGAGAACTGAGTGTGAATCCTGACCCTGCCACTTGGTACTGCAGGAATGAGGCAAACTACTGATCTCCTCTGAGCCTTGCTTTCTTCATCTGTAAAATGGGGATAATAATACCTCACAGAAATGTAAGGATTCTCTGATGAATGAACACACACCTTGGAGGACGGACCCCAGCATTTAGTATGCACTCTACAAAGGCTAGTTGTAATTGTTCCAAGTTAGTGGGGAACATAGACATGTTTGTTAATAACGTGGAAAAGGAAAAACTACCTACTTTCTAGGTTTCAGACTGAGACCCTGATATGAAGGTAGCCTCTTAGCACATTCATTTAATCATTCACAAATATTCACTAGGTGTCTTCCACAGGCAAAACCCGTAACACTCTTGTGAGAAAGGCACTGCTCACCACCATTCTACAGAGAGTGCCTGAGTTATACAGCTGCATGGCAAAGCGAGAATTCAATATCATGCATATCAATTCCAAACTCACTACCAGATAGATCCTCTGGGGCTCTGGATCTGAGGAGCAGCTAATGAAGCAGACTTTCCTAGTTCTTACCCAGCCTAGCTTTTCACCCACGTGTGTGCATGTGCACACGTACACCTATACACACAGACACATGCACACACTCATGTGCCCAAGCATGCCAAGCTGTAGCTGTTGACAACATGCCATTAGAATAAACCTCCAGGAGTTAAGTTGGCCAAGCAGAGGTCATATACTCAAAAGCCATTCTTAGCTCCCATGGAGACTGACTCTGCCGATTTCACATCCACATGGACTGGCTGGCTTGCCTCCACTCCAGGGGCCCATCAACCAAAGGTGGCTGGTGGGCTTCTTGCTCGTTAGGACAGAAGGAGGAGATGGAATTGGGAAGATCCAAGACCAACACTTGAGAACAATCAGAAGTGCCAGGACTCCAATTAGGGAGCCACCTTCTCAGAGTTTGGGCATTTCCAACGTGGGTGCAGAACAGGGCTCAAAACAAATTAAATCTCAGCTACAGCGTGGGAGAATGTCTAAGGCTGCCCTCGGCAAGTCCCTTGAAATTCAGAGCAGATTCTATCAGGAATCTCCTGAGATTTTCATTTTGTGGTGCACTTGAAATCTCCTAAAATTGAGCTGGCCCATCTCAAGGAGGCTCTTGGTGTGTTTGGAAGAATTGGTCTGTGTGTGTGTGAGTGTACACATGGCACATGTGAATACATGCACATTTGTTGGATGAGTGCGGGATTTGGAGAGTGGGCAGAACTACACTGAAAGGAAAACTTTAAAAGGATTAAGAATAAGTACTGGGAAATAATATAGCTGATTAATGAAAGCAGGAGAGGTATAATAGTCACACCACTGTTGGGGAAGGAACTGGAGCCAGGAGAGTGGGTAAGGGTCAGGTCTGCCACCGAGTTGCTGAAAAATGGAAACATTTGATTAAAACAATTTCTTTCTCTCTCTTTCCTTTTGTCTCTTCTCTTGCTTCCCTCCTGCCTGTACTTTCTTTCTTTCCCATATTCTCATGAAAATGTATCCCACTGTCAAAAATGAGGTGAGTGGGCAGAATTTTTGAACAACGTGACAAAAGCAAAGCACTTATAGATTGCCACTCTTCCCCACACCAGAACACATGCGTGCCACTCCATTTATGAGCACCAAAGGCTGGCAGAATGTCAGCTTCACAACACATATTTATAAACCCAACCAGAAACCTGAGTCTAATTACCACCTTCTAAGCCCACACTTCAGCCTTTCATTCAACACCTAAACATGATTCTATTTTCCTAGGACTTTCTACAAATGGACCTTTTGGATTATTCTTAAAAGAAAGCTAAGTATGTCTCTAAAGTTAAAATGCCTATAATCATTGGGAGAAAAAAGGCACACTCCCCCTCCTTATTGACAAGGCCAAAAATTAAGATACAAAAGCCCTAGTGCAAAAAACTTAAAAGCAAAATCTCTTACATTCTATAAATGTCACATTAATCAAATAGAGTAGGCAGCTATAATTCAGGAAAGTTCCCCATTACCTTTTTAAAAGCAGTGCTTCCTTTACTAATTCCTTTAACAGGCCCCTAGACAAAGAGTCTTTTAGTTATTATGTAAAGACTAACCAGCCTTGCATGCCAAACAAAAGACTGCCTTTTCTCAAGGTGTTGGCAGTGGCAGTGGTCTTGCCCTCCTCTTGCCTGAGGACCAGAAGTTGACCTAAGTTGATTAGTTGAACAAAGGAGCACTAATACTTGCACAAAATAATTTTTTGGAAGTGTCAGGTAGCTGGTCATTCCCCGGAAAAGCCATTGCCAGGCCTTAAGGAACAGTCCTTCTTTAAGTCAGAAGTTACCCAATTGTCTCAGCCCTGTCATGTCCCCTCTAAGACAGAGGCTGGAATAGAAAGGGCACTATATCTCAAATCATCCCAAATCACATTGGCTCTAATCAAATAGTAAGCTAAATTCAATATGTCAGGGCATTCATCCAATGGAAGAACTGAAGGATGCTTGGAGAACATCTAATCCCATTTTACAGATGAAGGAGCCAAAGTACAGAAAAAGGAGAAATAATTGCTAAATAATAGTTATTACTTATGAGTATTTGCTATAGTCTACAGACTGTGCTCAGTTATTTAGCTGCATTATTTTATTTAATGCTTCCAACAATCCTATGAGGTAGATTCTATTAGGATCTCAATTTACATGAGGAAAGTGAGGCTTTGAGAACCTCAATGCCTCAAATTCCAAGGTTGGCAAACAGAAGCATGGCAGTTGTGTGATCTCTAGAGCCTGGGCTCTGCACCTGTGCACCACATTAACTCTTTCAGCCCTGGTCATGTAGCTAAGAAGTGGTGGGGTCAGGCAGGGTTAGATGCAAACCCAGGATTCCCAGACTAGTGCTTTGCACCACCATGCTAGAACAGTGATTACAAGCAAAATCACAGCACTAGAGTGTCACCAGCTACAGCCCAGAGGTCTGATTCAGGCCCAGACAAAAGGTCCACATTGACCCCGGCTGGGGAATAAGCTCTGCTTTAAGAAGTGCCTTGGGACCCAGTCTGGGATGGTTTTCCTATGTTTGTCAGGCCAGACTTCCTGCGATCAATCGACAGAGTCTATCCCAGGATGGACCTGCCACTGGGGTTAGAGAAGCTTCTGCCTTTCTTCCTGCTCTTAATTTCCCCGGGTCTGACGTGATAGTAAACTTCTTTTTTTTTTTCTTTTTCTGAGACAGAGTCTCACTCTGTTGCCCGGGCTAGAGTACCGTGGCATCAGCCTAGCTCACAGCAACCTCAAACTCCTGGGCTCAGGCGATCCTCCTGCCTCAGCCTCCCCGGTAGCTGGGACTACAGGCATGCGCCACCATGACCAGCTAATTTTTTCTATATATTTTTAGTTGGCCAATTAATTTCTTTCTAGTTTTAGTAGAGATGGGGTCTCGCTCTTGCTCAGGCTGGTTTCAAACTCCTGACCTTGAGCGATCCGCCCGCCTCGGCCTCCCAGAGTGCTAGGATTACAGGCATAAGCCACCACACCCGGCCTTGATAGTAAACTTCTATAATGTTCTATGTTGAGTGAATGTGGTAGAAATTTGGTAGGGTAAGAGACTGAAAGGTGTGATTCACCTAAAATTGCATTTCATACAGCAAGCATTTAAGATGTTAAGATTGGGCTGCTTTTCTTGCAGAAATGTTTTATAATATATGTATTGTAAAATTCCATATGCTCCTCTTAAAGCTTGGATTTTGTAAATGACAGATCCCTTGGGAACAAATTCTAGCAACTTTAGCAATTCTCATTGTTAAAAAACCACTCCCTTGACAGGGTTTATTACTATGGGTCATTTTAATGGCCTCTTACTCATCCCCAATGCTGTGTGCTACCTAAATTCTCCTCTGTCTCCTCTGCCAAGCCATCTCTTCTTGGTTCTAAAACCACTTGTTTTAAGAAACTACCTCTGATGGTACTAGGTTATTATCTTAAAATGCCTTTTCCTTGTTAGTGCTTTACAAAACATGTTTATGTATATTGTGTTGATTTCAGCTTTACAACAACCTACAGCGTTAAACAGAGACATGTTATTATCCCTAAGTGACTGAATACAGTGAGGATCAGGGAGTCCAAGTAACTTACACAAGATCCTAAGCCCAGGACTAATTGAGTGTTCTGATTTTGACTTTACACTTTTTTTATTTCAATTTAAAAAAAATGTTTTATTTTTTAGAGCAGTTTTAGGTTCACAGCAAAATTAAGCAGAAAGTACAGAGAGTTCCCATATACCTCCTACAGGTTTGGTTTTCATTTCATTAAAATATGCTCTCGGCCGGGCGCGGTGGCTCACGCCTATAATCCTAGCACTCTGGGAGGCCGAGGCGGGTGGATAGCTCAAGGTCAGGAGTTCAAGACCAGCCTGAGCAAGAGCGAGACCCCGTCTCTACTATAAATAGAAAGAAATTAATTGG
>CAUYRT010032555.1:0-54538 GCA_963574885.1 Lepilemur ruficaudatus | reverse complement strand
GACTCCTGGGCTCAAGCGATCCTTCTGCCTCAGCCTCCCAAGTAGCTGGGACTACAGGCATGCGCCACGATGCCCGGCTAATTTCTTCTATGTATTTTTAGTTGGCCAATTAATTTCTTTCTATTTTTTTAGTAGAGACGGGGTCTCTCTCTTCCTCAGGCTGGTTTTGAACTCCTGACCTTGAGCGATCTGCCCGCCTCGGCCTCCCAGAGTGCTAGGATTACAGGCCTGAGCCACCGTGCCCGACCTCCATTTACTTTTCATCTATATGTGTCTTAATATTAAAGTGGGTTTCTTGTAGACAACATATACTTGGGTCTTATTTTTTGATTCATTCTGACTTTCTGTCTTTTAGTTAGTGCATTTAGACCACTGATGTTCAAAGTGTAATTATCGATATAGCTGGATTAATATTTACCATATTTGTTACTATTTTCTATTTGTCGTTCCTATTTTTGTCTTCTACTTTTTCTGCCTTTTCTAGTTTTAATTGAGCATTTTATATAATTCCATTTTCTCTCCTTAGTAAATCAGCTACACTTCTTTTTTACTTTTTTTAGTGCTTGCCCTAGAGTTTGCAATATACATTTATACCTAATTCAAGTCCACTTTCAAATAACACTATATTGCTTCACAGGTATTATGAGTATTGTATAATATTAATGAAATAATCCTAATTCATCCCTTGTATCATTGTTGTAATTCATTTCACTTAAACATAAGCATACATAAACATATATATGTATAATCATACATAATTGAATACACAGTTGCTATAATTATTTTAAACAAATTGTTATCTGTTGTATCAATTAAGAATAAAAAAGTTTTACCGGGTGCGGTGGCTCACACCTGTAATCCTAGCACTCTGGGAGGCCAAGGCGGGCGGATCGCTCAAGGTCAGGAGTTCGAAACCAGCCTGAGCAAGAGTGAGACCCCATCTCTACTATAAATAGAAAGAAATTAATTGGCCAACTAAAAATATATAGAAAAAATCAGCCGGGCATGGTGGCGCATGCCTGTAGTCCCAGCTACTTGGGAGGCTGAGGCAGAAGGATCATTTAAGCCCAGGAGTTTGAGGTTGCTGTGAGCTAGGCTGACGCCACGGCACTCACTCTAGCCCGGGCAACAGAGTTAGACTCTGTCTCAAAAAAAAAAATAAAATAAAATAAAAAAGTTTTGCTGCACTGACTCACATCTGTAATCCTAGTATTCTGGCAGGCCAAGGCGGGAGGATTGCTTGAGGTCAGGAGTCTGAGACCAGCCTGAGCAAGAGTGAGACCCCATAGCCACTAAAAATAGAAAAATTAGCCAGGTGTGGTGGTGTGTGCCTGTAGTCCCAGCTACTCAGGAAGCTGAGGCAAAAGGATCGTTTGAGCCCAGAAGTTTGAGGTTGCAGTAAGCTATTATGACGCCACTGCACTCTACCCAGGGTGACAGAGCAAGATTCTGACTCAAAAAAATAAAATTAAATAAAATAAATTTTTGTTTTACCTTCACTTATTCCTTCTCCAATGCTCTTCCTTTCTTTATGAAGGTCTGAGTTACTGACCTGTAAGATTTTCCTTCTCTCTGAAGAACTTCTTTCAGCGTTTCTTGCAAGGCAGGTCTACTGACAACAAATTCTCTCAATTTTCATCTGATAAATTCTTTATTTCTCCTTCACTTTGAAGGATAATTTCATAGGGCACAGCATTCCAGGTTGGGATTTTTTTCTCTCAATACATTTATCATTTCACTCTACTTGCTTCTTACATGGCTTCTGGAAGAAGCTGGACATAATTCTTAGCTATGCTCCTCTATAGATAAGGTGGATTTTTTTTCCTGTGTCTTATTTCAAGATTTTTTTCTTTATCTTTGATTTTCTGCAGTTTGTATATGATATGCCTAGGAGTAGTTTTTGGCATTTATCCTGGTTGATGTACTTTGAGCTTCCTATATCTGTTGTTTGCTGTCTGACACTAATTTGGGGAATTTCTGTCATTTTTGTTTAAAATATTTCTTCCGTTTTCTCTTGCTCTTCTCCTTCCGGTATTCCCATTACATGTATGTTAAACCTTTTGCAGTTGTGCCTTGTTCTTGGATATTCTGTTCTGTTTTTCCAGGCTTTCTTTTCTTTGCTTTTCAGTTTTGAAGGTTTGTATTGACATATCCCTCAAGCCCAAAAACTCTTTCCTCTGCCACGTCTAGTCTACAAATGAAACCGTCATAGGCGTTCTTTCTTTCTGTTACAGTGTTTTTGATCTCTAGCACTTCTTTTTGGTTCTTGCTTAAAATTTCCATCTCTCTGCTTACATTGCCCATCTGTTCTTGCATGTTGTCTGCTTTATCCATTAGAATCCTTAGCATATTGCTCATAGTTGTTTTAAATTCCCAGTCTGATAATTCCAGAATCCCTGCCATATCTGGGTCTGGTCTTGATGCTTACTCTTTCTCTTCAAACTGGGTTTTTTGCCTTTTAGTATGTCCTGTAAATTTTTCTTGACAGTCAGACATGATGTACCAGGTAAAACTGCTGTAAATAGGCCTTTTGTGACGTGGTGGTAAGGTAGAGGGGACGGGAAGCGTTCTGTAGTCCTATGATTAGGTCTCAGTCTTTTAGTGAGCCTGTGCCTCCCACTGTGAACTTCACATGCTTCTCAGTCCCATCCCCTTCTTAGGTGGGACAGAGGTGAGCTGGAGTTGGCTATTTCCTTTCCCCTAGGTCGTTTAGGCTCTGCTAAACCCCCAGCAGGTTAGGCTTTGGTTAGTTTCTCCTGAGGGCAGACCTTGTTAAGAAGAACCGAATGCTCTAGTGTATTTCATGATGGTTTCTTTTCCCCTCCTGCAGGAGCAGGAGGTAAAACTCACCGAAGTGTGAGGGTCCTCATGACTTGTGTCTTCCTTGCCCCCAGAGTTGCTAGTGTTCAGAGCTGTCTACTCTAAGCCTCCTGCAATTTGTTGGTTACAGTTCAGGTTTCCTACCTGAGCACTAGTTCCCACAGAGGTTTCAGCTCCTGGGTTTCTGTTCTGGCCAGGTTGTGATTCTGTGTATTCCCCAGTTAGTCTCCCCAATTTTGGAGGCAGCGGTTTGTTCTGTGATCTCACTTCTCTTATGGACCTAAGAAGAGTTATTGATTTTTTGGTTTGAACTGTTCAGCTCTTTATTTGTTAGTATGACACGGTGACTTCCAAGTTTCTTACATGCTGGAACAGAAACTGGAAGTCTAATGTTTACTTTGAAATCCACACTGTTCCTTTAAATTCTGTTTCATTACTGATACCAATATTTTAGAAAAACCCATCAACTCTCTCCAGGAAAATACTCAACATATGAAAGAAATTAATTAGCATTGTTAGATGGTAAAGGCATCAATATAAAACTAATTTTGAAGGACTTCTTCACTTCTTAATTAGTTTTCTAGACTGGATGTGTTTGAATTAGCATTCATGAATCTTATAATGTGAATAATGTGAAACAGTTGTACAAAATTGCTGCCTTTTTTGGTGTAACAATAACACTTTATTTGATAGAGATATGGTACTTACCTGGAAATTAAGAACCAACATGGAATTATTTATGAAAGATTAGTATTAAAACACTTAATGTATTACATATTTCACAGTTTTGTATGTTTTATTTTAGTAACTGACGAGAAAAGGAGAATAAACTCTCTTAGGATGTTTTTCTTAGAGGAAACAGGGTACATTAACTCTCTTTCAATATAATGAACAAATGACAGTGACCTTAGGCAGTCATATATAGTTCCAAAATAAATGTTTATCACTGGTAAGATTTCATATTGAAAGTTCCAAAAAGAATGACCAAATATTCAACAAATATAAAAAAAAAGATTTGATTCATGTATTTCTGATATATTCTATCCTCAAATTAAGTTATAATTAGATCAAAGAAATAGTCATCCTTTGGTATCCATGAGGAGTTGGTCCCAGGATCCCCTTTGGATACCAAAATCCATGGATGGTCAATTCCACATATAAAATGGTATATTTATGGCCAGGTGTGGTGGCTCATGCCTGTAATGCTAGCACTATGGGAGGCTGAGGTGGGCGGATGGCTCAAGGTCAGGAGTTTGAAACCAGCCTTAGCAAGAGCGAGACCCCGTCTCTACTGAAAAATAGAAAGAAATTAATTGGCCAACTGAAAATACATACAGAAAAATTAGCTGGGCATGGTGGCGCATGCCTGTAGTCCTAGCTACTCAGGAGGCTGAGGCAGAAGGATCACTTGAGCCCAGGAGTTTGAGGTTGCTGTGAGCTAGGCTGATGCCACGGCACTCTAGCCTGGGCAACAGAGTCTGCTGCCCAACAGACTCTGTCTCAAAAAAAAAAAAAAAAAGGTATATTTACGTATAACCTCACATAACTTCCCATCTCTTGATTACTTATAATACCTAATACAATGTAAATGCTACGTAAATAGTTGCTGTGCTGTATTGCTTAGGGAATAATGACCCCAAAAAAGTCTGTACATGTTCAGTACAGAATGCAACCATCTCCTTTTTTCCCCATAATCCACAGTTGGTTGAATCCATGGATGACAACCCCATGGATGGAGGGCTGAATGTAATCCCTCTTTGAGTATCCATGGCTTCTCTGCCAAATGTTGATAAAGAGATGCAGAAAGAAATTCACAAAGTGAAATGATAGTAGAAGCCAACATGAGGCTGGAAATGGTGCTGAACAAAGTCTTGCTTCCAAATCCATCGTTACACCCATGTGCGTGGGCAAACTATGGATAACAGCCCTTTTACATTCTCTTTCCTGTCCATGTTTATTATTACCTTACCTAACAAGTAAGTGTAAGCACTAGCTAACCATTCCATATACTATTTCTACCACCACTACCACATTATAATAAGAGCTAACATGTATTAGGCACGTTCTGGGTGCCAGACACTATTAGGAGCTTTTCATGAACCACTTCAGTTAAAATCCTCATAGTAACCCTATAAAGCAGGCTTTTAATACCCTATTATATAAATGAGGAAAGGAGAATTTGAGAGGTTAAGAACTTGTCTAAAGTCACACAGCCAGTGAGCAGCAGAATCAGAATGTGAGGCCTGGTCTGTCCAACTCCAGGTCTTTGCTACTCTTATTACAACGGTTTTGTTTTCTAAGGAGAGTAACTGTATTGCACGTAAAACCTGCAAAATGAAGTAAGAACTTTATATCCCTAAAAGAAAACAAATAATGTCCTGCTTTTTACCTTAGTTTTCCCCCTTGAGTTCTGCCAAGCCGTTGAGAAGCAGTATGTATGAAAACTAAATATAAAGACAACATGACATATAAATACTTGTGCAGAGCAAATTCTCCAATTTACCTGTTAAAATGATGCCTATAAACATCCAGACACAGAGGAAAATGTTCCCTGCTCTAGGACTGTAGTCTGATGTGAGCTTTCCTTGAGCCAATGTGAACAAAATTCCAAATATCTAAAACAAAATAAGAAAAAGAATTTTTATTACATTGCTTCTTTAAAACAAGTATAAAGTTTTCACCAGAACTTTTCTCAACTTATTTTGTTCATATGATTTGGCTTCTGGAAACATTCATTGAAAAGTGGAATTGGGAAAACAAACACACCCGGTCAAACTCCTTATTCACAAAATGTTTGATAAAATAATCCCCTCAGGTTTAAAAGGTATCAGAGGTTTACCTGTGCAGCAGCATTAAGAAGACCAGATGAAGTACCTTCAGATTCAGGGTAAGTGATTTCAACAGCAAATTCAAAACCCAAGGGGAGGTAACCAGTCATGAAGAAACTAGAAAAATAAATTCAGAATTATAAAAAGAATTATCAGAAGAACAATATCACATATTGGGGCCTGGCACAGTGGCTCATACCTGCAATCCTAGCATTCTGGGAGGCCAAGGCGGGTGGATCACTTGAGCTCAGGAGTTCCAGACCAGCCTGAGCAAGAGATAGACTCTATCTCTACTAAAAACAGAAAAATTAGCCGGGTGTGGTGGCGCATGCCTGTAATTTCAGTTACTGGGGAGGCTGAGGTAAGAGGATCATTTGAGTCCAGGAGTTTGAGGTTGCCATGAGCTAGGCTGACGCCACAGCACTCTAGCCTGGGCAACAGAGTGAGACTCTGTCTCAAAAAAACAGTATCACCTATTGATATATAATCATTCTACCTCTCAGGCCTATTAATGATCAAATAAGTGAATACTTTGAAGTTGCTATGTGAAAATAAGGGACTATTATTGACCGATAAGCCCAAGGTCACAAGAATTGGGAAGCAAAATGATGCCAAACTTTTTTTTTTCCGACAAAAATTTGCCTCTAGTTTTCTAAGTCAATTGTCTTTGTAAGCAAATAAAGTTACTTGGGCTAAGTAAGGCTTGTCTGTTATTTACATGTAGTATATCAAAAAGTAATTTTAAACTATTTTTTATAGTTCTTAAGAATTATACATTTACATGCACAGAACGGATCCTTTAAAATTAAAAGCATTAAAGAAGCTTTGGATGAACCAAAAGAAGTTAAAAACCAGAGTCATGACACTTCAGAATTATAACAGCATGCTATCATTCCTTCTAAACACATTTGATACTTACCCAAGGACTCCTCCAGTAACAAACACGATAATAATGTATCCAAGGTCCAACGTTAAAGTAAATATAACCATTCCCGTAAAGGACAAAATGTAAACAATCAGAGTAGTCTGTCTAAAACAAAAGCAACAAAGTTATTAGTATTTTGTCTGATTCTCCTAGGCACATGAAAATCGTGGCTAGCTATTTATTGCTCTATCTGTACAGTAATATGTTTTGGTTTTTCGAAATTTACCCTTCTTGGCAATAGAAAACGTATCCACCAAAGCACAGACTTTAATGCTTAAGTTTAAGATTCCACAGCAGCAGACGACAAAACCCACACCCCATCCAATGTTTAGGTAAGAAGGGATACTCATATGGATGAAATCATTTTTATGCCACCAAATGGGATATTCCCTATTCATGTTTCTCAAATTCTACCTCTTCCAAATGCCTTCCTCCCCCACAGCAGCTTACAAGTTTCTCTTTTTCTTCTGAACTCCCTTATTTACTACTACATAATTGGCACTGGACACTTACTGGACTTATGACATCTACTTTAGTTTTTTATATTGTTATTTAACTTTTCACATGTGAATGTCTCATTTTCCCCACTTAGACCACAAGTGTCCTAAGGACAGCAATCACATATTGTTTGCTGCAGCTCCTTGCTAGGAGGGATGCCTATGGTAGGAATCAGGTGAATGAACGGCAGTTACTCTAAGAAAGCCAGGGTGACAAAGAACACATTTCCATGCCTATCATATTTTCTAAACCTATAACAGACGAAAGACTACTACGAAATTTAACCTTTTACATATGCTGCCTTCATCGACAAATTGAACGGGTTTCACTCTAAGTTATCATCTCATAATAATGAAGCCACAGCCAGTGCTGTCTTAAATTAGGGGAGAAGCATCTTGGAGAATTTCGAGATCAGAGATACTTCTGGTAGGGTTTAGAATAATAGTATCAAACGTATCTTGAGCCTTGAAAGGTATATAGGACATAGTTCCATATTTCATTCATTCAGTTTACTTCATTCCATTTATTTATTTACTCAGTTCCATTCATTCAATTCCCCAAGCAGATGGGGAATTTTTGGCCTATTAAAAAACGTGGCAATTCTTTTAAGTCCCAGAGCAAAAGATGTTGCCTCTAAAACCCCTTTCTCTGCCTTCCAGAGAAAGTATCACCCCACTTTTTCTTTTGTATTAGCATTTTGCTAGTTCTGTATAGATGCGCAATCAACATAGTATTTTCATTTGTATGCATTATATTATAGTTAAGTGGTGCTGTAGTTTGGGGGCTTTTAGCTAAAAATTTGTCAAAATAAAGCTTTATGCTCAACAAAAATTTTTTGATGGGAAAAAATTTTAAGCCCACGACATAAGAAAAGAATAAGATAAAATCTGTCAAAACTCAAATGTTTCTCAGAAAGCACTATTTTTTAGAAGAGAAATAATCCCTTCGGAAGTGGTATGTATGGGTATCGTTAGAGGGAAAGAAAGCTCATAAGATATCCAAGTTCTCCAAATTGAAATAATGACCAATAAAATAATATAATACATAGAATATTGAAACAGTCATTAAGTGAAAGGAAACTACAAGTGTTTAGAATCCAAGTTTTTAAGTAATAATAACACTTTATAAATTTCTTAAAGTAAGAAGTTTCCATTAAAATCAAAATACCTTTGGTCATACACCATACATGTATTCTCTACTTTCACTTACTTGTATGTTTTGGTATAATCCAGCCATAAGCCACAAAGAATAGAGCCCACCATGCCAGCTACTACCAGTGTTAGCCCAATCCTTCCAGCATTCACTTCTTCCCCCTGAAAAAAATTTGCATAAGAAGTTAATCAGATCCTGCTAATTCAAATAGACTCTTCACATTCCCATACCTCTTCATATTCAATGGAAATAATCGGATAAAATCAAGCACAAAATAGGAAGATTCAGTACATGTGCTAGGGTGGAAGGGGAGGGCAGAAAAAGAATATATAAAGGGCATTCTATTTTAAAGACAGAAAAAAAGCCTCAAATAATGGGAGGAAATAAAAAAAGAAAATTTTCTTTGATCCTGTATTGTTAGAATTATTAATACAATGCTTTTTGTTACCATTCTTAAGTGCAGTCATGTACTGCATAATGACATTTAGGTCAGCATCAAACTGCATATACGACAGTGATCCCCTAAGATGGTAGGTAATACCATACTTTTATTGTACCTTTTCTATGTTTAGTTTAGATAAACAAATACTTACCATTGTGCTACAGCTGCCTACAGTATTCAGTATAGCAACATGCTCTATGTTTGTAGCCTAGGAGCAATAATAGATTATGCCATTTAGGTCTGCCTAAGTACACTCTGTGATGTTTGCACAATGACTGAAACCACCTAATGAATTTTTCAAAATGTATCTCCATCATTACGCAAGGCATGATTTCTGACAGATGTCAGAAAACTAGGTTAATCCAATAGCTTTTACATAGTACAACTGCTTTCTCCTTTCAAAAGCAAAGAGAAATCAGTCAGAACTTGATATTTACTTCATACAGATTTCCCTTAAAATGTTTTATCTTTTATGTATAACCAATCACATTATTTCCTTTTTTTTTTTTTTTTTTTGAGACAGAGTCTCACTCTGTTGCTTGGGCTAGAGTGAGTGCTGTGGCGTCAGCCTGGCTCACAGCAACCTCAAACTCCTGGGCTCAAGCGATCCTCCTGCCTCAGCCTCCAGAGTAGCTGGGACTACAGGCATTTGCCACCATGCCCGGCTAATTTTTTCTATATAATTTTAGTTGGCCAATTAATTTCTTTCTATTATTAGTAGAGACGGGGTCTCACTCTTGCTCAGGCTGGTTTAGAACTCCTGACCTTGAGCAATCCACCCACCTCGGCCTCCCAGAGTGCTAGGATTACAGGCGTGAGCCATACATTATTTCTTAATATTTTACCTTTTTAAAAAATATTTTTTAATAATGTTTTGTTATTTGGCTGGATAACACTATAGCTTTCTTTCTTTCTTTTTTTTTTTTTTTTTTTGAGACAGAATCTTGCTCTGTCACCTGGGTTATAGTGTGGTGGCATCAGCCTAGCTCACTGCAACCTCAAATTCCTAGGCTCAAGGGATCCTCCTGTCTCAGCCTCCCGGGTAGCTAGGACTACAGGCACATGCCACCACGCCTGGCTAATTTTTCTGTTTTTAGTACAGACGGGTCTCACTCTTGCTCAGGCTGGTCTTGAACTCCTGAGCTCACGGGATCCTCCTTCCCCAGCCTCCCAGAGTGCTAGGATTACAGGCATGAGCATCCACGCCCAGCCACATTATTTCTTAAAAACAAACAAACAAACAAACAAAAAAAAAACAGGTAGTGTCACAGCAATAACAACTTCTGCTTTCTGTGTTGTGTGTTTTATAAATTGGATTAAATGTTTTAAACAAAAATGAAGGGGGCCATTGTTTTGGACTGAGCCCCTGTGCTAGGCCCAACAGACCAGATCAAACCAGGATAGTGTCACTGGTGCCAGATGCCATGTAATTAAGCTGAACTGTAAAATGGGAGAATCACAGCAACCAATTGGAAGGGCCCCAGTACCCTCTTTTAATCTTATAGAAAAAGTAACTTTCGGCAGGGCATGGTAGCTCACTCACGCCTGTAATCCTAGCTCTCTGGGAGGCCGAGGCAGGCGGCGGATGGCTCAAGGTGTGGAGTTCAAAAGCAGCCTGAGCAAGAGCGAGACCCCATCTCTACTAAAAATAGAAAGAAATAATTGGCCAACTAAAAATATATAGCAAAAATGAGCCAGGCACAGTGGCAGGTGCCTGTAGTCCCAGCTACTCGGGAGGCTGAGGCAGGAGGATCACTTCAGCCCAGGAGTTTGAGGTTGCTGTGAGCTAGGTTGACGCCACGGCACTCTACAGCTCAGGCAACAGAGTGAGACTGTGTCTCAAAAAAAAAAAAAAAAAAAAGACTGTTTTCTATCCCTTTGACTGACTTGATACCGCACAGCTTTCGAGGATGACTCACAGGAGATAATATGGCTCCCATTTGGCCCCGTCTCTCAGAATGCTTTCTCTCTCAACCCAGCCACCATGCCTAGGGGAGGCCAGATGAACGCACACAGAGAGGCCATACGGAGAGGAACTGAGGCCTCTGACCGGCTGCCACACTGAGTGAGCCTGGAAGCAGTTGTTCAGCTGCGGTCACACCTCCGGATGACCACAGACTACTTGTCATCCTGACTGCGAGCTCGTGAGAGAGCCTGAATCAGCACCACCCAGCAACATTGTTGTTTTAAGCCACTAAATTTTGGAGTAATTTTCTATGCAGCAATAGATAACTGATGCATCTTCCCATTAAGGTTACATGAATGGAGACGATGACTTTTTGACGGTACACATAAGCTATATTAAAACATGGCAAGGTGCAACATTTCAGTTACAAGATGCATAAGTTCTGGGGATTTAATGTACATCATGGTAACTATAGTTAGTACTGATGTATTGTCTACTTGAAATCTGCCAAGAGAGTAGATCTCAATTGCTCTAACCGTGCCTCCCGATAGTAACTATGTGAGGTGACATTAATTAGCTTGATCGTGGTAATCATTTCACAATGTATATGAATATCAAAACATCACATTTGATATCTTAAATATATATAATATTCATTTGTTGATCATACTGAGATAAAGCTGGGGGGTGGAAACATGGCACGGTACCTGCTCAGTGACAGCATTAACGATAAAGGCGGACTGCATATGACATGGAACAAACCAGGAAGAAGGAAGTCTCCATATGAGCAGGAATAAAGTATTTCCAAAGGGGATCAGAAACAAAACACAGGAAGGGGAAAGACCCAGAGAAAGTGGTGAAGGAGGAAAAATCAGCAACTAGAGAAAAGAAAGGAACTGTGGTTTTCATGGCATATTTTAAGTAACTCAAGGAGCTGAGGGCAGTTGAAGTTATACCAGCTGCCTGTGACTGGTATTAACAAAAGCCCTTGAAGTGATACCCACGTCCACAGATCCTGCTTCACGAGACTCCAACAAAGCCATTATGGAAAGAAAGCCAGAAAACACTCCGCCTTTTCAATTACCTTGAGTGAAGCAAAGGACATTGAAAAATCAGTATCTTGGCAGCATGGAACAAGTCACTTTTCACACTTATGACAATTCTGTTTTGTTCTGTTTAGTGACATGTATGAAAACACTATGACATGAACACGAGCAAAAGTGTAGAAGAGGTTCCATCCTTAGTTCAAATGCTCTCACAGGGTCTCTGGGAGGGGAAAATGTGCCAATGATGGTAATATCCCATGCGAGCACTGACCACGGCCAAACCATAGCAGGGATTTTTTGTGACAATCCTGGGTTCCATTATAAATAACAAGCAACTTCAGAGTGAAATAAATGTTGATGACATATTTTAGACTTTCTTAAGAAATGTATTTCCAAATTCAGAACTTCTTAGATGTTAGAAACATAATCTGTATACATGACACATGTATTAAGTACCCCCAAATCAACCATGGGAATATTTTCTCAGAAAAATGAACAAATATTTACACTAAATGACCTTAAATCTGTTCAGGTCAATGTTTTTTCCAAATATATGTTAGCACCAAACATATCAAGAATATTTTATTGTTCAGAGCTTATGTTTTAAAATTAAAGATAAGAGATTATGAACTATATTGGACTAATATCTATCATTTATCAGTCTTAGTTTTTACAAATCAGTGTGTTAATCTTATTTGATCCTTCCATCTACTCTGGGAAAATGTTAAAGTTGAAGACCATAGAGGTTAAGTAACACTCCCAAGATCAAAGACTACTAAGTGGGTAGATTTAGGATTCCATCTTGAGCCAGACTTCAAATCCTCTGCCTTTAACCACCCTACTGTGTTACAAGGATGCAAGGCTTGTTGTTTTTTTAATTTTATTGTATTGTGTGTGTGTGTTTTATTTTATCGTGTGTGTGGTTTTTTTTTTTATTTGTTTCTTTTATTGGAAGTAATAGCAATGTTAAAGAATTTGGAAGAAATTACTTATAACTTACCATTCTGACACAAGTTATCATCTTCATTTATCTTGTTATTGGCCTTATATCAGGATATTACCCCTGCCACAGGAAGAGCTACAGAAAGCAGTAAATTCACTTGGGGTGCGAGTGTAGACAGGAATAGGAAAGGTGACCATAATTGGAGATTGACAAAAATAAACAGCTAGAGAGGAATGGACACCATTTCCCCTACTTTTTAAAATGATGACTATGTTAAGAAAAGGTGAACTCATAGAAGCAGAGAGTAGAATGGTAGTTACCAGAAGCTGAGGGATGGGAGAACTGAGGAGACGTTGGTCAAAGGACACAAAATTTCAGTGAGACACGAGGAATAAGTTAAAGAGATCTGTTGTACATCATGGTAGCTACAGTTAATAACAATGTATTGTATACTTGCAAACTTGCTGAAAGAACAGATTTTAAGTGTTCTCACCACAAAACAAAATATGTGGGTAATGTATATGTTAATTAGCTTGATTTAGCCATTCTAAAATGCATACATATGTCAAAACATCACGTTGTATACCATAAATATATATACGATTTTCATTTGTCAATTAAAAAAAGAAGAGTAGACAGTGATAGAACCCCCAAAAGAGGTTTCCTTTGCAAACACTAAGGATCATTTTAAGCAGAAATTTAAAATTCTCCAGATGACATAGGAGCAGAATCAAATAAAAAAAAAAATCACACCAAAGGACAAATTAGGAAAGAGCTGAGAAAGAGGGTTTCTGGAAGGACTACTCATATCAGAGCACAGAGCCAAAGTAATCTGGTAGGATACTAACTGTGAGATTCCAGCAGAGTGGGCCATGGTGCAAAGTTATGCACCATAGAACTGCATGGTATAATAGGTGTCGATTTCCATCCAAGAAGCCTCTTTCTAAAATGTTGTCTTAGGACTATTGGCAAGTAGGAAATCAAGGGGCTGCCCAGCATTGCTCACTGTCACAAGAGCTGGGTGAGTCCTGAAATGAAGTAAAATGTGTTACTCCCTTCCACATCCAGCTCTGCAGCAAACCAGTTTACAATAGCAACATCTGTGTTGCTAAGACCACCCATTCATGAAACTTAAAGCCATCCTAAATACCTGCATTCTACCTTTTAGGAAAAGCAAATTTATACCTTAATCTGAAGCTTCCCAATGAATAAACCATCATGTGGGTAGTAACTTGATATAAATGTATAGGTGCTCAAAGTAATAAATGCATTAGTTAAGGCACAGGAATTGGGATACCATTAATCAAGAAGATAAATTAACATTTTAAACATTCTTAAACACAAAAGCAATAATCAAACTATCGTATTTTTTCCTAATCAATATCCCCACATACAGGAGAAACACTAAGATCAGCAATCAGTTGTTAAATATTAGAAACCAGTTCCTCACAATTTCATGAGTCAGAGACAGAGCCATAGATAACTGTAGATAATGACCTTCTGTTAAATAAGATTTTTAAGTCTGTGTCAGCACATAAGAGTTAGGGTGGAATCTGAGCTTCTCTGTAAGATAAAGATGGCTAAAATTCACATCTGTTTAGAGAAAATTAAATTTAGTTTAATTTGTTTATGGGCATTAATTTCTTTAAACAGTGCAGAGTATCTGACTTGAAACAAATTATTATTGAGAGATAAAAAACAAGTGCCTAATTCATGAATTTGCTGATTATTTTTTACTTTCTGTAGACATTAGCTGCATTACAGCTACAGCCCTGACATTGTAATTTCCTGGAGATAATAAATGTGATGTTCCTGACATAATATTATCAAATACCTCATTCCCAGCAATGCTTGGAATTGAGTTCCATGCCTAAAAGAGTGTCATTTTAGGGCCAATAAGCTGATACTACATCTCTCTTTTGCCTTTTCACAAGGACAATCTGTTAAAAATATAACACACAGGTTTCATTCAAAAATTGAAATATAGAGTATGAAATGCTAGTATGTCTCTTCTGGAGTTTAAACATTCAAATCCGTCCCATATATCCCTTTATTTACACAGCAAGTCCTAATTGTCCTCTAACATCCAGTCCCAATGTCCTCTCCTTCTGGAGCCCTTCCCAGACTCTGGCATACAGAGCGTGGCTTCTCTTCTTGTCCCCATGGGATTCTGCAAAAAAAGAAAACAAATAGTGCTTATTGTTATTATTATTTATCTTTTACATGTTATTCTTCCATTATTAAAGTATAGGCTTGTCAAGGGCAGAATGTATGCTTTCCTTATCATTTCTACAGCTACAGTGATGCCTGGAATATATTAAGTTATCAGCATAAGTCTGTTATATGATGAATATATGATGGGGGACATAATTAACCACCTTCTCTTTACCTAGCACTGTGCTCAGCATTTTGTTACATTATCTCATTTATTCTTCCCCTCAACATTGAGGATATCATCATGCCCATCGGGTCAAAGAAGAAATCAGGCCCAACTGGGTTGTTAGTAGCTTGCCTGAGCTCTCATAAATAGTAATAGGAGAAGTATCAAACCAAGATTATCTGCTACCAAGATTTCTCCACCACAGTGGGCAATGGGCATGTTTGTAGGAAGTCTTCAATGGGATCAAACAATGCTTGGACTATTTTACTTTCACGGAACTGAATGCAGCAGTGTAGGAGATAAATGAATGATGTGGATTGAACAAAATGAATAAGATCTGTAAGAATCTGGCATAAATACAAATATTCTGAGGGGTATAACTGCACACGTCCAAATGGCTGTAAATTAAATAATAAAATATTATGCTGTCTAGATGAAGAAGAGTGAACATTTATTTCTAGGAATATTCCTCCTCTCTCCTTTTTTGACGTATGTAATGTCAAATAATATCATATATTTGTGGCTTTCTTCTTTAATATCTCCCTCCACTCCACAGCTAGACATCTATATTAGATCAGAGCATGTTGCCTTACACTAAATTATATCCTCCCAAATACATCATGGTTGCCAACAGGGAGTAACAGCTTAGGAAGTATCTGTGGGGAAAGATGGATTGGCAAACAAATACAGGTATAACAACAATACATTTATCTATTTATCTATAGGTCATATTTGGTCCACAGCACAACAATGTATCATGTGCTTGAACTAGATCATCTCAGCAGCACTTTTAGCCATATTTTCACTCCTACCCTTTCTTGAGCACCTACATCTAGAAGTGGCACTCATTGTATATCATCTCTAATTATCACAACAGCCTCTAAAATGTATTTCTACGGCCCTGTGTGAATGAGGAAGCTAAGGATCAGAGGCATTGACTAATTTATGTAAGATCCCGCAATGAGCAGACAATGCAACAAGGACTTAAACCAAAGTCCATATGACTCCAGGCCTCATACACTGTCCACTAAACCCCTCAGCATCTTGTGAACCACATGGAAATAGTTACACACTGATAAAAAAAGGAATGAAAATCTTTGTATTATAGTGTTAGCAATTTACCAAGGAAATAATTGTTAGTGCAGTGGGCATTTGAGGGTTATTTTTTTCCGACAGAGACAGTGAGGAGGAGGTGGAGAGAAAATACATGAGAGATCTAGGGCCTGTCATTTTGAACTGACAACAAAGTTAATTGCTGCTCTTAACAATCCTGGCATTTTGGGGGTTGTTTTTGAAGTTATAAAAAGTCCTGGTAGTCACAATTTTTTTTGTTAATTCCAATGATCCCAGCTCAACCTGGTTGATGGAGATAATTCAAAGGAAATCAAATTTTGACCATCATCTATGAAACATGCATCTCAATTACAAATATGCATTAAAAGCTATGAAAGAAAAAACACATTTTACAGTGAGGTGATCTGCTGAAAACAAGTCAAAAAGTTTAAAGTAACAAAATTTTAAGTAAAATGATTAGACTGCTTATATAAAAGTTTGTTGCTAAGCAACCACATCAATGGACTATTTCAATTATGATTTGAAGTTCTCGAGCTCCCCTTAGCAGTAACAAAAATAGACATTCCATGGCTAATGAAATCATTTTCTCATAAAATATGGAAACCTGAGACTAATCCTCTGAAACAATGTGTCCTAAAAACATGGCAACACATTATTAAAACATAAAGTAAGGGCCTGGTAACTTTAATTTGTTATTTTCCATTGTACATTGACATTTTCCCACCAAAAACAAGGTCTTGTGTAGCCTACTATATTTTTTTAACATCCAGTAAAATAATTGGATATATATTTCCTTTTGGAAATCATAACTGTAGCCATTAAGCAGGTGAGTGATGAGGTAGTTATACAACCTCCAAAGCTTCACATTTCTCTTTAAAGCACAAATTACTCATCTTCAGATTTTAAGATCTGCATTATTTTAGTATAAAACATGAATAAATTAGGATGCCTTACTATTAATTGCCTGTGATAAACTGTGAGATCATTTTTACATTTGAATGTACGTGTTTCCTTCTTTCACTCCTCCGGTTGGGAGCTGGCCTTCATTAAAATCGAATGGTAGCAGCTGGACTTAACAATGTCATGCGAGGTTATCAGTTCATTCCAGCTTCTCCCAGTCAGACTACAACTGAAACAATCTCCAGCAAATGACTTTTTATTCTTTTCTTAACAAATGTCTTTAAAAATAGATGAAATGTCATCTTCTTATAACCAGTTTCAGAAAATATTTCATTTAGATTAAAAAATGAAAAGTAATTTTTTTATTTTTTTATTTTTTTTGAAGACAAATTTATTGAAGTATAATTTACATATCATGCAATTACTCCATTTTAAGTGTACAATTAAATGATTAGTGAATTTACCAAGTTGTAAAGCTATTCACACAAATCAGTTTTAGAACATTTCCTTCCCCCTAATTCCCATCCCCAACTACATTTCAAGCATGCCCCTCCCCATCATAATGCTCACCACATCCCTCAGATGTGGGTCTACCCCTCCAACCCCCGAATCCCTGGTGGACACCACTACCATTTGAGCATTGTTAATCAGTCAGTACCAATTTGGTGGTGAGTACATATGGGGCCCATTCTTCTGGTCTTGTGTCACCTCACTACAAATAATGGGCTCAAGCTCAATCCAAGGTAATATACGCGGTGCTAGCTCACTGTCTTTTCTTAAAATTCAGTAATATTCCATTGTAAACATATACCAAATTTTAATAATCCACTCATGAATTGACGGTCACTTGGGTTACTTTTTTAAATCTATTTTAGCTTAAGATCTCTGAGCAGTAGGTCCTGAGTGAGGATGCCAGTGCAGGTTGTTAATGTTGAAGGTGATCTTATAAAGCACAGGTAGAAGAGAGGAGAAGTGAGACAATAAGACAGATGAGCCTATGAAGGTGTATTATTCAAGCAATGTCCCACTTCAGGCAGCTTGAACTTAATTCTGCTGGAAAGGTCTAGGAAATGGGGTAGAACATATGCCTTTCAGCTATCTCACAGAGGGGCCAGGGGCCACATCTGTGCCCAACAAATTAACGTATGCATTGGAGCTATCTCGTGGAGGCACCATCTCCCTTGAAGGAGCAAAGTCTTTAATTCCCTGAGACTTCTTGCAAGCCACATGAGCAGAGGAAGACTTCAAGGAAAGAGATGCAAGTTGTGGCAATTGAATTTCAATGACAATGTGCACCAATATGGTGAGGCATCTTGGGTAACAGAGTTGATGGAGTTTATGGGATGGAGTTTATGCTTCTGGGAACATTTATAAGCCAATAACCAATAATGAGAGGTTAAATGCATCAGTATTTTTGCCATTCGGTGTGATAACTCTAAGGCATGTGCTGCATTGATGTTCAGAGTTCCCAGAGGGATTGAGCTGTCTAAGCCCCCAGCCATAACCTGTTTGATGTTACCTGTCTGGGCTTTATTCTCTCACTTGTCTCACTTCCCCTGCTGGAATCATCTCCCAAATAAAGTAAGTGCATTCACATCCTTATCTCAGAGACTACTTCTGGGGAAAATCAACCTAAGATATTAGAAAATTATTTTAACTTGTGACCAAAATTTTTTCAAAATAACCATTTGCAGCAGAGATAGCTAATAAGGGGCAAGATTGATTTCCATGTGCAACATAAAAGTAAAATTGATTTCCTCCTCTGTTTTCTTTTCTAAAATATTCTATCCAGATTAGTCGTCTTACTTCTTCAGTGTCTTAACTCTTCTTATGCTGAATACCCAAATTTGACAATTGGACAATATCATATGAAAGTCATTTTCTTGGCATCTCCAGAAAGGTCATTCTACCTCTCTCAGAGCCTATCAATAGTACAGCAATTATCTCATCTAGGCATCTCCAGGAGACTTGTACCAAAAGCTGAGAGGTTTTTCTCTCTCTTACTGCAATGCCACCATACACGCTGCTGCCAAATCAATGTTTTAGTGCATAGCTGTAATAATATCCCTCCCAGGTTTAAAATAATTTGGAGGAGTCATGTACCATGCTTCCTACTGAATTGAATAAAATCTCCTTGACCTGCTATTCAAAACATTCCCAAATCTAACACCACATTGTATAATCAGAATCAATTTTTCAACAGCGAGTACCCTACTGGACTCACTATAGAATTTTTGAAAATATGTTGTGGATGCATATTAAGTTTATCAAACATCCAAGTTTGCCTGCAATTCACTGTCTTTGTCTTAACACTGGAAAGCCCCACATCTCAGGAAACCCCTCAGGCCCTAGCAAACTAGGACAGTGGGTCACCGTAGGTATGATAGCATACACTGCTGTGGTATACTTATTTTTCATGGTATTAGAGAAACATCTGTGCCCCCCAAATAAATTAGTGGCCCTATCTTTAATGACTCATGCAGTCGTAAGAAGAAATTTTACATGCCAACACACACAGTGAGAGTGGGGGACGCACATGAAGTGTGAGCTATAAAAGCAGTATCGTACTTCATTATTCGTAAAAATCAAAACTTTAGCATCGTTCCTATTTCACCCAAATTGCTGACTACTTTTACCTAATATTCTATTAGAGTTAAGCTACCTTCCCCCCAATAACTCTCAAAGCCCCAAAATTTGGGGGGCTTCCACAGTTTGCTTATGAGTTCCCACCACCACCTGAAATGCCCCCACATTATCCCACAAACTGCTGGCACAGGGAATCCATCCTCGAAAGCCCACTCCATGCTGCTGCCTCCATGGAGATGTTCCGAATTTCCCGCCCCCGTCTCAGATTGGGTTTCCTCTTTGTTTAAGCCCTCACCCCATTTTGTCCCTTTTTCATGACACTTAGAGGAATTTCATTATTTTAAATACGTGCAGAGCTTTACCATCATACTTTAGAAGAACATCACCTATTTTCACAATTCCTCTGTGAGGTCCCTGCACAGAGCAGGGACTCCTATTTACCTGACATTGGAGGAAGCTGAGGCTGAGAATGATTGGGTCAGCTGTCTGAGCTGTCTGAGCTCAGGGGTTATTGAACTGGAATTCAGACCCAAAGCTTCTAATCCAGCATATGCTCCTCATTCATCATTATATGTACTTAATCAACCCACTAGATTTCAAACCATTGGAGGTATCAGAAACCACGTATTAGTTGTCATTGTACCTTGGTAACAACATTTAAGTAGAGATTTTAATCCTGACATTCAAATTCATTCTCTTAGGTAAACCTTATTTGCTAGCACTTATGGCTGCAAATACATTTGTCCGGGACAGTTCTCATTTGGATTTTTCGTAATTAGATAACATATCCATTCTTTAATGTGTCCCCCAGAACAAAGATGCAGTTTTAAGAGGGTCTATGAGGCAGATTTCATAATTATAAAGCTAATCTCTCCCTTCTTGATTAGCATGACGATCCATCATTTCTTAAAGTGGCTTTCCTCAACTTGTGATCTATAAACTGCAACCATCTGCAATAGAACCTCCCAGGACCTTGGTAAAAATGCAGATCTTTATATTCTACCTCAGATTTACTGATTTGGAAAACCAGGAGATGGGACTCAGGAGTGATGACCTTTATGGTTAAAGTTTAAACTGAGCTTGAACATTGAAGCTTACCTCCTAAGACTAGCATGTAAATTTCCTATAAAGATAATACCTTCTTTTGGAAACTTCTACTACCACCTTTTTTTCATTTTACACATTCTGACTTCAGACTCCATTGTGCCTACAGCACTGTTTCTCTTCTTTCATGTCATCCCATCCTTCCCATTCCTGAATGCCTGATTCAAATCTCAGTCTTCTGATATCACCTCTCCCTCCTCTGAGACATTATCATCGTGATGGCTGTTATTATAATTACTTTGGCTGAGGTACCATGCATTGAGCACTTACCACATGCCAGTCATTCTACTAAGCATATTATGCACACTCTCTCTTTAAATCCTCACAAAAACCTTGTGAGTATCTTCTGTTATTATCCTCACTCTTAAGACATTGAAACTGAAGTCAAAGAGGTTTAGCAACTAGCCCCAGACCATGAAGGGCGCCATCAGGACACAGATCTTGGTCTCTCTGACACCAAAGCCTGTACATTTAGTAACTGCACTGTGTGCTTCCTCCACCTTTACCCTCAGTACAGTGTCTCCACCATGACAGGCACCTGTCACTATGAACACTGATGGAACAGTCTCCTTGGGTGGACTCATGAAAAATGAAGCTCACTGAATCATTCTTACCAGGAATGATGAGATCTAAATGAGGCCAATTCCTCAACCTGTCACACTGGTTTGTCTTACCTTAATTTAGAGGGAGAAAAGTTCATGATCAGCCAAGTGACTTATTTCACTTCCACTGACAGAATGGCCCACACTTCAAACAAAAATGCTATAATAATGCATTTTTGAAAAATGGAAAATTACTGAAAAAATGCAGTACCCAAGATACAGAATAGGTACTTGATTAGTCAAACAATAACAACAATGATGATAATAATAACAGTAATAGATAGCTAATAGGTATATGGAGGTCACTGTAGGATAGGCACTATGGTTAGAGTGTTTGTGTATGATCTGATTTAATTGATGTAACAATCCTAACATGTAGAAATTATTATCATCATCCCCATTCTACACATGAGGAAACCTAGGTTCATAGAGGTTAAATAATTTTTACAAGGCCACATAGCTAACTGTGGTATAGAAATTAAGTAAACTCAAGTTGTGGTGTACTTGACTCTCGGACTCAAGGTCATCATTGCTCTCCTCCATCAAGGAAGTTTCCTTTTACAGATTAATTTGGAACTAATGATTAGAAATTACCTTTAAAAAATTTCAGTAGTAGAGAAAGAAGCTTATTTTTCTCCATAAATTAAAACCAGACTGTAAAACTTACCTGTGGATATTTAAAAAAGACTGGAAATTAGGCTTGCCTGTCACATCAATGAATGCAAATTGCTACCGATTTGGTTTGGCACCTGTCTTAGTCCATTCTGGGCTAGAACAGAATACCATGGATTGGGTGGCTTATAAAAGATATTTATTTCTCACACTTATGGAGGCTAGGAAGTCCAAGCCAAGGTGCCAGCAGATTTGGTGTCTTGTGAGTGCCCACATTCTGGTTCATAGATGGCTGTTTTCTCACTGTATCCTCACATAGCATGAAGGATGAGGCAGATTTCGGGGGCCTCTTTTATAAGAGAACCAATTCCATTCATAAGGACCCCACCTTCATGACCTAATCATCTCCCAAAGACCTCACCTTCAAATACCATCACACTGGGGATTAGCTTTCAACATTTGAATTCTGAGGCAGGGGTACACAAACATTCAATCTCTACCAGCACCTAAACACAATGTATGTTATTAAAATTCAGCTTTAGCTGGCTATATTGTCAAATGCAGTTGGCACTGGTCCAGAAAAATAATCTAAATTTCAAGTTTCTCTCAAAATAGTTGATATCTGTCTGTCAAGAATTATTTCCTCTAAATATCACAAAGAAGCTGTGCATACAAAATTTGCCAGTGAAACACAAGTTTCTCAAAGATTGGCCAGTGAAATAGAAGACTTTTTAATATAAAGCAAACATTCCATTAGTATAGTTTTACCTTTAATATTTATGTCAGAGTAAAGGAGAAGGGTAGGTAGAAGACCAAGAAATATTACAATACAGTACTGATTTTATTTTAACTTTTAATTGATATTTCTTTGCTTTGTTCTTGGTTTCCTCCTCTGCTGTTCCTTTCCACCTTAGGAAGCAGCAAGTAGAAGACCACATAGCTCACCCTCAACATCACACATGAGTGATGGAAAGGTCAAAACTTTTGTATTTGGTTTAGCATGAAAAATTTCCTAGATATACCTTCACAAAGTTAAGACACAAAGCTATGGCTAGGCTACATCCATCACATCTTAAAATTCTCTCTTGGGAGAAGGTAACATCCTTCTCATTTAGAAATTTAGCATAAACATTTCCATTTCTATGAGGAACCTAGAAGAAAATAAGTCAAGTTAGTAAATGGCACGTAAAAGTTTTCCAATATCCTAAAGTGTTACACACAGTACTCTTCTCATCCATCACATTGATAAAGCTTTTTATTACTAGGTACATGAGGAAAGTTGTTTTGTGTAACTGATTAAAACTATATTTTCCCCGGCTAAGAAACTTTACAGGCTGTCTGCAGGTGGGATAACAGATCGCGTTTGTTAATCCACTCATTTCAGGCAGAAGCTTCAAATGGCACGTCCTAATTTTAATATGCCTCATAAATTTGCTCTCCTCCCTAAACCTTCTGTGTTGAATGTGTCTGTTTCTCTCTCAACCAATTTTGCCTCTTCAATATACATCACCTACCATTTCTCAATCTGAATAATCTTTCTACTGCCTGTCAAAGAACCATCCTTCTCCGAGCTTTCCCAAATAAGTCCTTTACTTGGCTCATCATCTCATACTGCTTTTTACCCTCATTTTCAGTGAAAGTATTCAACTCCATCTCATCTCTCTTTGTTCTCCCACTGTTTGACATTTGTTAGTTCTGTGAGTGTATTTATTATTTACAAAAATGCAGTAAAGATATATGTCTTCAGGAACATTGATGTTAAGCCATCAAATTTCACATTTTTTTTCTTTTTCAGAAAAATCAAAAGCTCAAGTATGATTCTGCACAAAAAAAGTTGCTGAGTTATCAGTTAGTTTCTCAAGACTTCTACAGTTGATGACACTACACAAGGGTAAGAAAGGGAGGTGGAAGCATCTCTGTTGTGACCCTGGGGTTCAGTTTGTGTGGAATATTCAGAGACAGAAGTGACTTTTCATCCCCCCTACAGTTTGAAGCTCCCCTCACAAAATTTTAAGGTGGCGTTTGCTTTGGACCAAACAAGGAAAATTATATTCAATCTCCTTGTATGTTCCTCAAAGTTTTAAAAGCAATTTGTGAGTTTGGAAGCCTTAGCCAGAGTTTATAAGTATCTAGACAAAGCCAAAATACTTTAGAAATACAATTAATGGGCCCATTTTAAACACAGCTCTTATCATTTCCCTTGCCAGTATTGGTTTGGAATTAGAGCCGCACGATCACAAGGGATGGCTCCACTCCTCTCCTCCCTCCCACTGGCCAGCCCAGTGATTGACTCTCAAAGGCCAATCATTGGAGTCATTAATGTGTTTTTCTACTTGGGCTGTTCATTAAAATCATCTGGAGAACTCTAAAAAATATTCATGCCCAGGTCCTGCCCAGACCAATTAAATTAAAATCTCTAGTGATGCTAAATAATCATGGGTATTTTTTTAAAATCTCCCCAGTGAATTTAATGAGCAGCGGGAACTGAGAACTATTGTACTCCACAAAGGACACACCCAGGTGATCCCTGTCCCATTAGTACATTGATTGGAAGTTTGGTCTATTACTTGTTGAGCCTGGAAATTCAAGGAAGGGGATTCTCAATAAGCAAAATACTTTGTACTCACGAGGAAGAGTGGAAGTGTTACTGAACTGCAGAAAACAAGCTGGAGGGAAAAGGAGGAAGGATCTCACGTCAAAAGCATCCCCTTGCATAAAAGCTAACTGCAGAACACTAAGAAGGAGCTGTTACTCACCTGTACCTTATGGGCAAAACATAAGCATTTACCTTTTAGAAGGGCTTTACTTTATTTAAATTATTTAGAATTAATCAGTTGCTCTTGAATATTGTCAAATAGGAAAGACATAACAGTTTTTAAAACAACAAATTATTGAGTGTCTGATACGATCTTCTACATGTTATTATATTTTGTTAATTGTTCAAAAGAATTGTACATGGTAAGTATTGTCTCATTTCACAGTTAGGAAAACAGAAAATCAGAGAAGTTGAGGAAATTACCCCAAATCACATGAATGAGTGTCCAGCTCTGTGTATCACGAAAGAATGTCCACTTTGTCTACCTTGCAGTCACTTTTAACCCAAAGGCAGAGAAAGCACTGATGAAGGAGCTATTCTAGACTTAATTCTGAACACAAAGAAAGAATTAATTGGACATGTGGAAACTTCAGGAAACCTGAGCCTAACTGACTATATTATCCTGGAATGTGTGAAATAGAGGAAGAAGACACAAGGCGGAGTCAGGAGACTTCAGGAAAGCAGATTTAAGAACACAAAAAAGAAAAAGAAGAATTAGGACATCTTCACTCAAGGATGCACAAAGAGAATTAAGTGATTCGTGAAGAAAGACAGGAAACGAAATCTGACTATATGCGTTAAACAATCTCCATGCCACACAAAGTGTATCCCAAGAACTGTAATTTTGAGACTTCTCTCTGAGCACAAATCAAACCAATTAAAAAGGGATGGGGATACTGGAAGGAGAAACACAATGCCAAAATGAATAGAAGACAGTCGGGTGAATCTGTACTAACAGTGCCACAGCGTTAATAAGATCCAGTAATGAGCAGCCACTCATTCACTGTTGATTCTATGCCATTACGTGGCAGGCATTGTGCAAGGCACTGGAGATCCAGTGTTCGCCAAAACTCACATATCCCCTGCTCTCAGGGAGCTTATATCCTCCTGAGGCCAATCAATAGAAGCTGGCCTACAAAAAAATTGTAATTAGAAATTGTAAAAAATACTGTAAAGAAAAAACACAGGAAGCTTAGAAAAACGAGGCCATGACCTGGAATGGGGCCTCAAGGATGAATTTTTCTGAGGCAGAATTAACATGTGTGTGTTAGAATAGTACCGCCCAAACTGGGAATGACATGTGAGGAGGCTCTGAAAGGAAAAGGCTAAGCCCAGCCAAGAGCCGGAAGTGCCAACTGTGCCAGGACATGGAGGCTGGGTCAGGGAGGCCTCGCGGGTCCTTGGATGGATCTGGGCAGGAACATCACATGACCAGATTTGCATTTCTAAAGCTCGCTCAGGCTACAAAATGGGAAACAAGGAAGAAAACCAATTATAATGTGGTAATAGTCCTGGCAAGAGAGTCAGGCAGCTTGGACCTGAGGGCTGCAATGGTATTGAAGCAGAACAGACAGCTTGAGTGACATTTAAGAAGCAAAATCACCACAATCGAGTGGCTGAGTGCTGGATCTGATGAGGGCACGAGGGAAAGGTTAGGTCCATGATGCTATCTGAGCCAACTTACACTCACTCAGAGCTTTTCCTTTTTTGTGGGGCCTGGGGGTGGGTAATAGGGTAGGAGGATCTTATGACTTTTAGTCTCTTTTATTCTGTAATAATCCCCCCTCTTTTCTTTCTTCCATGTATATGTTAGTAGAACTAGGTCATTTAGCCTGTAGAGTATCTTCTACTCTGCATTTGACTGATTATTTCCTATATTATTGTTTGACTTGTTCCTCGACCTGCCAGGTTTCCTGTAAAATAGTAGCTCTGAAGACTCGATTGACTCTGGTTCAAATCATTTTTCCCTTTTGACCAGAATGCTTCGTTGGTTGTGCTGTGTGCTTCCTGTCACATCACATCCCAAGAAGCACCACGTCAGCCACGGCACTGTCAGTGGTGCTGGATGGATCTGGCGGTGTCAATGGGGTCGACATGGTGCCCTCATTAGAAAGTTCCTCTTTATCTTTCACTTAATAGTTATAGCACCCACCAATGGAAGTTGCCTCAATCCACTCAAAAACCTACTTAAATAAAAGAGAATAAAAGCACATGGAGATTTTAGCACAATGTGAGAGTCTCAGGTGATTTCTTCAAGGAATCAAATCCAAAGGCCTGACTCCAGCCTCCCCAACCTGGACTCCAACTCCCAAGCTATTCTGGTTTCCAGAAGCTCTGGGTACACATTCTCAATGCCTCCCTTAATTCTTCTGGCTCAGTGTGTAAACACTAAAGTCCTATCTTCCATCCCTTGTCTTTTCTCTCTCTACCATCTCTTTTGGGTAAATTGCACCCATTTCTCACAAACTTCTATCAGCCCTATGCAAACATCTTACAAAACCATAACTCTAGCCTCAATCTGAATGGCAATTTTCAGTTGCCAACTAGTCCCTCACTCTGTTATAAATCACGCATGTCACCTTTAATCTCCAAACCACCTTCACACCCTTCTCTCTCTGCCAAGCATATCATGATTCTCTCAATCACCATTGACTACTCCTCCTACTCCCCCTCCCTAACTATCTACATCAATAAGTTGACAAGTCTGTGCAATCTTCCTCCAACACATCACTCTCATTTTTCTCCTTCCAAACTGCAGCCACCCTTCTAGCACAGGTCATTATCTCTTGCCTAGACTATTGCAAATAGCTTCTTAATAGCTCTCCCAGCTTCTGGGTCCTGCTCTGTGCAATCCATCCTGAACCAAGGGCCAATAAAAGCCCCTAAAAGCACAGCTAGAGTCATGTATTTCTCCTGCTCAAACAGCTTCACTTTCTGCCTATTAGCTACCAAAGGAAATACAAGCTGTTCATACCACATCCAATCTGTCTCTTTTACCCTTACAGACTTTGTTCCACCCACATTATCCAGCCCTGCACCGCTTGGCCACTGCTGGTCTCTGAGCCTCTACCCACGGGTCGTGCCTATAGTTAGTACCTTGTTCCTGATGCGCAAACCATCCTTGATTACTGCCAACCTACGCAATCTTTTTCCTCCTTACTAAGTGACATATATATATATCCAATTATTTGAATCACTGAGGTATTATATTCTTTTTATAACAAATTCCCCTTTCATTCTCTAATTTCACCACCTTATGGGAATAATTTAGTGTACTTTCTTCCATAATTGCTCTTTACATAAAAAATAGTTGCACAAAGATATATATTTGATGAATAATTTGGCTTATAAAGATATCATATTATATACATGGTATATAGTATACACATACGTATTATTCTGCAACTATTTTTTCTCATATGATTTACACGTCCATGTTTTCACCTCAATTTATAGAGATCCACTTCATTCATATTAATAATTGTCCCAAATACTATAATACCGATAGTACTTAATTTATTCTGCCATTCCCAAGGTTGAGCATGAAGTTTATCCCTTTTTTTAAACTATTACAAACAAGGCTGAAATAAATATCTTTGAATGTAAATCATTATAACTTACTACTTTTTTGTCAAATCAATCACCAGAAGTGAATTACTGGTTCTAATGACATGTACATTTTAAATCTAATAAATTACAGCCAGATTACTTTCCAAAAGTAATAATGTACCCTTAATGACAATAGCATAGGAAGGCAAGTATTTGTTTTTTTAAAAAAAAATACTTCTCTAATAATAATGTGTATTTTTTAAATTTCTGTCTTGCTACGAAAAAATGGTGTCTCCGAAAGTTTAGCATTACATACGCTTTAAGAATTCTTTCTTTATTCTGTCATCTTACATATCTTCCTTTCCTCTGAAACCCTTGTAGCACATTTTTTGTCCTTTTGTGGAACTTTTCATATTATGCTTCATGCTGAATTGAGTTTTCTTATTTTATATCTCTACTACATTATAGCTTAAAAAGGAAAGGTCTCCTATCTTACCTATTCTTATAACTTCCATAATGTTAGCACAGTGGCAGTACATAGGAGATGCTCCAATTTTTGTTTAATAGAATCCAGTTGATCATTTAGAGAAATGGGAGCTCAAGGTTGGGAATTAAATGTGTAGGACTCTGTCCTCTTGGAGGAAATTGCAAGTTGATTGCTACAAAATTCTATCACCAACAAAACAGTAAGAAACAGATATATGATGTTCACTTATCAAATCTACTGCTGGAACATCCAGGGTAGCTAAAGCCAATCAACAAGAGTATGACAACATCGCAATGTTTATAAGCCAGAACCCTGGGCAGAAGCAAATCCAAAAGGAAGCAGCACATAGTAAGAAAAGTACTTTTCATTTGTACGTACCTCATTTTAAGGTAAACTCAGATAAGATGCTTACTAGTGGGTAAAAGATAAAGAAAGATTACAGCTCAGCATAAAAATGACTTGATAACACCTAAAAGGCAACAAAGAATACATTGAATATGGCTGTATTCAGTGTTTTGAGAGTTGCCTAGAATACAATATCCAATTTTACACACACACACACACACACACACACACACACATCCCTGTGCAGTAGATATTATCACTATTTTATTCCATTTGTTGTACAAGGGCTGTCTGGAAAGTATCCAGCCATATAATATGAAAAACAGAGACATTTATTGAAGAAGATACAGGATACAGGAAACATTGTACATAGGACAATGACGCATCAGTCCCCTTCAAAGTAGGCACCTTGGGACCACACGCAGTTCTCTCGGCGTCTCTTCCACTGTTCAAAACATTCTGCAAAATCCTTTGTTGAAATTGCCACCAGTTGCCTTGTCAAATTGTCCTGAATTTCACTGATGGTCTGAAATCTATTCCCTTTCAAAGGTGATTTTAGTTTGGAGGAAAACCAGAAGTCGCAGGGCACCAAATCTGGGCTGTAGGGGGGTTCAGTCACCTGGGTGATTTGATGTTTCATGAAAACACTCTGCAGATGTGATGCATGGGGTGGGTGCATTGTCATGACGAAGCTGCCAATCACCAGTTGCCCATAGCTGTGGCTGTTTTCATAGCATCGCATCTCTCAACCAACAAAGAACATTGAGGTAGTACTCCTTATTAATCGTTTGACCTCGCGGAGCTCGTGATGGACAACACTTTCCCAGTCAAAAAACCCAGTTAAACGGTCTTGATCTTGCTGCAACTTAGCTGGGCCTTCTTTGGGCGTGTAGGAACAGGTGAATTCCATTGGGATGAGTGGGCCTTCGTTTCCAGATCATAGCTGTAGACCTACAATTCCTCTCTGGTTATGACCTTCTTGAAGAAATCTGGTTCATTGGTAGCGGTTTGAAGCAAGTCATTAGCAAATGCAGCACGATGTTCCTTCCACACTGGTAGCAGAAGTGGCAGAATGCATTTTGCCACAGCACGTTTCATGACAAGATCATGCTTCAAAATCTTGGACAGAGTAGTTTTTGGAATCCCCAGATCAGCTTCTAGTTCTCGTTACTGATCTTTGTTGATTGCAGCCCATTCACGTTTAACATTCTCAGGTGTTCTGCTTGTTGCAGACCTTCCAGAACATGGATCACTTTCAACAGATTCTCAATTATCTTTGAAGCATTTGTGCCACACTTTTATTTGCGCTGCACTCATTGCATCGTCCCTGAAAGGCTTCTGAATCATCCGAGTAGTTTCCATGGAGGAATGCTCAAGCTTAACGCAAAATTTGATGCAGATTTGTTGCTCTGTTCACTCCATCATTTTGAATATGATGGCCACACAGTACACATGCTCACTCAGCAGCATCTAGTGCCCCACTGACTAGGTACACTGATGTTATCATTGTTCACGCATGCACATTTCAGTCCACTCTCCTTGGCTGCCAGGTTATTATACATTGACGTCGTGCAAACCATTCTCATTGGATTAACAATGGCTGGATACTACCCAGACAGACTTCATATATGCAGAACTAATGTTCTCAAGATCATGAATTATACATATGGGGAACTGAGTTGGAGGCCCAGATCTGTCTGAGTGTAGGCTGTCTATAATTCCTCACCCACAGAGACACAAAAAATTAATACCAGATGATGCCTTGTCAGAAGTGCCGCAGAAACCATAATTTCTTTAAGGAGAGAATAGAAGGATGCCACCCAAACCAGTCCATAATTAGCACTTATTGTGCTAGCACAGAAGTCAGAATCTCCTCAGAGTCAAAAACCCAGGAGAAAAAACAAAATAGCAATGTTCTACTCCATACACTTACCTTTAATTCATAAAGACCCCCCCCAAAAAAAGCTGAAAGATGACAAAGATTCACTTTCAAAACATGTAAACCATGTAAATCTAATGGAATAAGTAACAAAATACATCTAACAAGTACAAACAGCACAGTCACTTAAAACTGTGCTAAAGTTCAGTTTCTAAACCTTTTTTTTTGGCTGACTACACCCTGTGTCTTTTGAACTTGAGCCACCTGTCATAAAATAACAAGTGTTAAATGCCACATTAGCACTTCCTTGCTGTTTACGCAGAACTTCAACCAGCTCCTTTTAGTTCATCCTGTCTAATTCTCCTGTTTTCTAAAGTTACCAATGTCTGCTGTTCTCTTAAATATTGGCCTTTTCATTTTCTCTTCCTTCCTCCTTAAGCCAATAAGGCACTGATACAGAGGCATTTCAATTCATCCTCCTCAACTAGATTGAAGAAGACCCTTCTTTTCTGGGTAGAAAATTTCCAACAGGCTCACTTAGATTCTGATTGATCAGCAAAAGGAAGCATCTTGCACCGTTAGTGGGATACTGGGGTACTTGTAGAGTAAAGAAGTTGTATAGGTATGTTCATAAGGTTCACGTCTCTCTTCCAAGGAGGGAAAATGACAGGAGGGACTTCAAGAGGAGAAATCGTATTGTGTCTTGTATCATAGGTAGTGAATGGGATTTCATTGAGCACATATTGATGGCAAAATATGGAAGAAATGCCCAAGAGAGCAAAATAATAAATTCATCCTCTTTCCTTTTCCCCTCTGCAGACTTTACCTGCAGTAGCTGTGTGTCCCCATCTCAAATGGGTAATGATACCCCATCAATGTGCTCATGTTATTAAGTGGCTCTTGTTGAAAGAGTGATTATCCACAAGCGATATCAAATCAGCGCATGTGTGTCAGCCACTGGCAGAGGCCAACATGTATTATTAAGTGAAGGGACCAAAGGACAGCAATGGATGCTAGTCCTTAGAGGGCAGTTGGACCAGAAAGCCATTTCTCAATGGATTCGAGGCCAAATAGTATCAAAATAAAGTGGCAAAAAATTTAGAAGTTTCTCTACTAGTTCTCAGGAGGGAGGAAGAGATGATTTAAGACAGGAGAATAGACAGCCCAGTGGTGGGTGTGAGATGGGGTGGGGTTAACACAATCGGACGGAGGCAGAGGATGAAAAACGAAAGTGACAGTGAGATGAATTATTAATTTCCTAAAACCCAAATTTGCTTCAATTGGAAGTGGAGCTATGACTCAGAGATTTGACAGACAGAACCAAAATGATCTTGCTGGTTCCATTTGTTAGAATTCATTTAAAACAGACTTTGTACTACTATATGGATGGACCACAACGTAACAGAACAAGTTAAATCTTTCTATATTTTGTTCTGTCATTGCGATGACATATAATCACTTTCTTAACTTTAATTAAAATCTAGTTTATTGTAGTCTGATTTCTTCTGAGTTCCTGATCCCAGCTAACCCATTAAGCCATTTTAAGACAATAAATTTAGAAGGGTCTCCAGGTAAACAATAGACTTCTCCCATTTGGTATTTATACTTGTGAAACTGTACTGTTGGTATTTTCATTTCTTTGGATTTCCTTAAGGTAATTAAATTAGTCTTCTTCCTTTATGCCACATGTAAAGAAACATTTTAGCTTTCTTCGTCTGACAAACAGGCTACTCCACTGTCCATAGAAAGCAAAAGTCAATCAGAAGCAAGTGTTACGTCCAAACATGTTTTTATTTTTTAGTTCAATTAGTGAACCGTATAGAGTAGGAGGGAAGAATGGAGGACAAAAGGAACATCATAGTAAGTACTGTGCCAAATGCTTTGGAGCAAAATCTTTTTAATCTTCACAGAGATTTTAAGAGATAATTATTATGAGAAAATGTCCATTCAGAGAAGTTAATTATTCTAAGTCACACAGCAAATATGTGTCTGTTCTGGATCCTAAATTCATGTTTAAATCAGGAGAACACATTAATAATACTGTTTACAGTGGAGGTTTCTTAAGCTTTAGTTTAGAAAAGATTCAATACAGGGAAACAGTAAAGCAAATCAAGGCTAAGGAAAAAGATTTTTAAACCACAAGAGGGAAGATCTCAAGTAAGCAGGTAAAAAGAACAAACAAAACCAGAGTGAAAAAATAAAAGGCAGTTCTAAACATATATGGGCAGAACACAGTACAGACAGAGGGGAAAGGAGAAGAGAGAGGAGACAGGGGAGGAGAGGTGGGGAGAGGGGGGAGATTACACTGAAAGCTGAAGACTAAGAACCAAAAAAAGAAAGCACCATAGACATCACTGGGTCACATCTAATGAGGGGGAGAAGACATTCATAACTCTAAAAGTCAATGGTCTAAAACTGTCACAGTCAAGAGGAACCTAAGGAGAATGACAACTAAATGTAATGCGGTATCCTGGATGGAATCCAGAGTAGGGAAAAAAGAAAAGACATTAGGGAAAAACTAAAGAATTCTGAATAAAGTATGGACTTTACTTAATAACAATGCATCAGTATTGTTCACTAATTGTGACAAATGTACCATGCTGATGTAAGATGTTAATACTAGGGAGGGGAAACTAGATGCAAGGCAAAGGAGAACTCGCTGTACTATCCCTGCAATTTTTTTAAACCTAAAAGACTTCTCAAAGTATTTCTAAAATAAAATGTTTCTAAAAGAAGTCAATGGTCCAGAAACATATTTTTATGGTAACATTGTCCAAAGAAAAACCCTAGGAGCATAGATCCAAGGCTCCTAACACTGCCTTCAAGAGGGGTAAGGAATAAAGTTATAAACAAAGTATTTGTACAGGTCTTGATACCACCGAGGTATATTTGGTGCTATACACATACAAATACACATAGAAATAGTTATTAAGAAATTCAGAGAACTGTGCCTTAAAACACATTTCTTTAGAATTACCAAAAATTTAAAATTTACCCTTGTTTAATTTTATGAATGCAGGAAATCAAATAACCTCCTGTTTATTTAAACAAATTACCTGAAAAATGCAGGCTTAATCAAGTAATACCAATTAAGCATCTACTTAAGCATACTAAATTTCTGTACCTAGAGAAAGCCAAAAACATCTGACCAAATGTAATTAACTAGCAGTTCACATTCTGTAGATGGATGATCTTGCATCCAAAGGGAAAAAATTAATAGAAACTCATTGCCACTGCTATTAATACCATCAATAAAACTGTAATACCATTAAGCAGAAAAGGGTTCAGTGATAACAGAATCATCGTACATATACAGAGTTCAGTAACCAGCCACTAAACAACACACTAGCTACTTAACAAAGGGCCCCAAAATACAGGTATAGGGAGAGAATATCCCCACGTTATCTCCCTCAGCCTGCTCTTTGCACACCTGAAAAGGTACTTCTGTCTCTTTGCAACAATCTCGCATCTCCCATCAGGCAGCTGAACCTGAAAAATTTGAGAGGGACCTAAGGCTTACTGTGGCCATTTGAGTTCACATAAAATCAGAACACTTTCAAAGGAATCTATTGAGTGTCAGGTTTGAGTCGAGGTTTTAATTTCACAGTAGATTTAGCTGAAGAGATTTAATTTTGCCAAATTAAAAACTCATGCCTTACAACAACCCCCAAACCCTCCAGGAGTGAACTCAAGAGAAAGTTTGATCAGAGAGTAAACTAGAAAGAAAAAGACAAGATGCTAGATGCCTTATTTTAAAAACCTCAGAAGCTCAGGATGGCGGAAAATGGGAGAATTAACACTCTGTAAAAAGGATGGCATCCTTGATGACTGCAGACAATTTCTCCAATCAAAGAGCACCCGTCTGCCCTCAGCACACTCCTCCACAGTCCACTTTTATATATGAGCAACACGAATTGTGTCCAAGCAACTCCCTGAAATCAAAAGGGGGAGCATGATGGCTAATATTAATAATCAATAACATGCTACTGTGTTCCATGCACATGGGCATGGGTGACATAGTGAGGGAGTAAAAACCACCTGTGAAAACATAATCATTTAAAGGGAACAAGAAGAGGGCTGTAGAGGGGTTGAGGGAGGAAGCAAGGTTACAGATATATCAGCTGTTGAGAAAAACGCCAAAAAGAGAAGAAAATGAGTAGTGGCTAATATTGATACATAACTAGCATGTAGCAGACATCCCAATAGGCCCTTACATACATTATCTCATCTTCACGGCGATCCTACAATCTAGGTATTGTTCAAGTTGTAAAACGGAAAAACAGAGGGTAACTGAGATTACCTTGTTTGCTCTAAGAATAGTTTGAAATTTTAGGTACAAGAAAAAATTCTAGATCAGTTTAATTTCCTCAGCCTTTGCTTGTTCCATTATACTATCCTACCTGTCCAAAGAAGAATGCTAGCACCTAGGTAATGTAATCAATAAGACAAAATGAGTTCCAAAAAAGCTCACATATGTGTATTAAACCTTACATCCAGGTTTTAAACCTTATATCTAGTTTGTAAACTCCTTAAAACAAGGACCAACTAGTTCATGTACTTCTGGGGAAAATAATATTTTACATTTATATGAATATGATGCATCAAAACATATTTTTTCATAAAAAATTCAGTTTGCAAGAGCTAAACTGAGCCATTCCACCAATAAAATAAAACAATGATGCTCTGTTGCATAGCAAAAAGTTGACCTGTTTGTCTGTGGATTGGTAGACTTGCAACTGTGTATTTTATTGCCTGTACGTTATACATCAATTAAAATAATTAACTAACTAAATAGATATATAAATAATAAAGAAAAATCTGGGCACTGATTTCCATTTTTGCTTATGCTGGATGTAGCAGACTCCTTTTAAGACTCCTTTTAAGAACAATATGAGAATTTAGCTAAACTAATAAAAGTAAATTGTTTGCAGGATTTGGATTGTTGCTAAGGAAATGGAAACTTGACAGGTCAAAATCCAGGAGAGAAGGAATTCAATAAGTGAAACCAAATATTCCGTGCCCAGCTTCTCTCCTTGTGGCATATATATTTTCTTTGCTATGGGGAGAGACCGAGAAGCCAAGAAAAGGGGGGCTGCTTTGAAATCATAGAAGTCTTTCAGGGTTGAGAAAACAAAAATTACAGTTTGAGTCCTGATTCAAGCAGAAGTTGAGAGGCCAAGATCCTCTAAAGAATGAAGGTGCAAAGAAGTAAGTCCAATAAGTAATGGCTTTTCCCTGAGTGCATTCGCTGAGTACTCAAACTGCACAGGAAAGGTCATGCAGTTTTCTTTTTTTGTAGTGTCCTTTCCTGGCTTTGGTATCAGGGTGATGCTGGATGCACAGAATGAGTTAAGGAGAATTCCCTCCTTCTCAATGTTATAGAACAGTTTTAGTAGAATGGGTACCAATTCTTTGTAAGTAAGTCTTACAGATTTGGCTGTGCATCTGTCTGGTCCAAGGTTTTTTCTTTTTTTCTTTTCTTTTCTTTCTTTCTTTCTTTCTTTCTTTCTTTCTTTCTTTCTTTCTTTCTTTTTTTTTTTTTTTTTGTTGTTGTTGTTGTTGTTGGGGGAATTTTTACTACTGTTCCAATCTTGTTATTTGTTATTGGTCTGTTCCGGGTTTCTATTTCTTTCTGATTCAAGCTTGAGAAGTCGTGTGTTTACAAAAATTTATCCATTTTCTCTATATTTTATCTTCTAGGGTTAAAATATGTGTAGAATTAAAATTCATGACAGTGATAATTCAGAAGAAAAGAGGAGGTAAATATTTTAAGAACTTAACTTTATTTGAAAAGCAATAAAATTAATGATTTTTATTAGCCTCTCATAAGTAAAGGGTCCATATTGTAATCTCCAAGGTAATAGCTAAAATAATAACAAAAATATAAACTTACCAGTTAATAGAAGGGAACATTGAAATACTTTTTAAAACATATGATTTATCCAAAAGTAGGTAAGGACACTTAGAAGATAGTATACAATATAGATAGTTGCAATAAAGATAAAACTAAGATGACAGATAGGACACCAAACATATAAATTTATTAAAATTAAATGGAATAAATACTCTAATTATAAGAAAAAGATTATCAAATTGAATAAATATACCTCAACAATATCTTGCTTATACAGGAGGTTTTATTGTTCTATTTTCTATTTTCATGCTCTACCGGGGTCTCAACCTCCCTATTCACTCATCCCCCTGAGGCCTGGCTACCATCTCATTGGACCTGGAGCACAGAGAGAGACACCATGGCCCACAGGCCCAGACCTCTTTCTTTTCCCATTCAGTTGTGTGTGATTGCAGGTTAAGGACCTGACTCTTTTCTTGTTGTTTTTCTTTGGGGGGGGGGACGGTGTATACATCACGTCAGGCATTTATCATTTCTTTGTGTTAGAAACATTCCAATTCCACTCTTTTAGTTATTTTAAAGTACACCCTATTACTTATACTACTATACTTTCTTTACATAGTATGCCCTAACAGTGATTAAACTCACTTTGTAGTGCTATCAAATATTTCTCATTCTATCTTTTTAACTATATTTTGTGCCCCTTAACCATCATTTTCACTTTATCTCCCCTTCCCCGGAACCCTTTCCAGCTTCTGGCCTGTCTCTTCGCAGACTTTTTAAAAAGTATTTATTTATTTATTTATTTAGTGGCTTAAGACAACATCCATTTATTAGCTTATAGTTCTATAGGTCAGAAGTCCAAACCTTTTTTTAATTATTACAGGTACATAATAGTTGTATCTCTTTCTAAAGTACAAGGGATGCTTTGATCCAGGCATACAATGTAAATTAATCAAATCAGGGTAATTGGGTTATCCATCATCTGAGGCATTTATTTATTTGTGTTAGGAACAATCCAATTCCACTTTTTTCCTGCTTCCCTTCCCAGCCTCTGATAACCATCATTCTACTCTCTGTCTCCATAAGATCAATTGTTTTTATTATTTACCACTCACATATGAGTGAGAACATACAAGATTTGTCTTTCTGTGCTAGCCTTATTTCACTTGACATAATGTTCTCCAGTTCCACGCATGTTGTTGCAAATGGCAGGATCTCATTTCTTTTTATGGCTATACAGCACTCCATTGTGTATCTGCACCATATTTTCTTTATCCATTCATGGATATTTAGGTTGATTCCAAATCTTGGCTATTGTGAATAGTGCTGCAATAGACATGCGAGTGTCAATATACTGAATTCCCCTCCTTTGGATATATACCCAGGAGTGGGATTGCTGGGTAATATGATAGCTCTATTTTTAGTTTTCTGAATAACCTCCATACTGTTCTCCAAAGTGGTTGCACAAATTTACATTCCCACAGTAAATGACGGTTCCCCTTTCTCCACATCCTTGCCAGCAATTGTTATTTGCCTGTCTTTTTGATAAAAGCCATATTAACTGCAGTGAGACGGTATCTCACTATAGTTTTGATTTGCATTTCTCTGATGGCTAAATATGTTGAGCACTTTTTCATATGTCTGTTAGTCACTTGTATGTCTTCTTTTGAGATATGTCTATTGAGATCCTTTGCCCATTTTTTAATCAGATTATTTGATTTCTTTCCATTGAATTGTTGGAACTCTCTATATATTCTAGCTATTAATCAGATAGCTTGTCAGATGGGTAGTTTGCAAATATTTTCTCCCATTCTGTGGGTTGTCTCTTCCCTTTGTGGATTCTTTCTTTTGATGTGCAGAAGTCTTTCAGCTTGATGTGATCCCATTTGTCAAATTTTGCTTTTGTTGCCTCTGCTTTGGGGTATTATTTAAGAAATCATTGCTCAGCCAATATCCTGAAGCATTTCCTCAGTGTTTTTTTTAGTAGTTTCATAGCTTCAGGTCTTATATTTAAGTCTTTAATACATTTTAATTTGATTTTTCCATGTGGCAATATGTAAGGGTCTAGTTTCACTCTTCTGCATATGGATATTCAGTTTTCCCAGCACCATTTATTGAAGAGACTGTCCTTTCCCTGCTGTATGTTCTTAGCACTTTGGTAAATATATGTTCACTATAGATGTTTGGATTTATTTCTTGGTTCTCTATTCTGTTCCATCGGTCTACATGTTTGTTTTTGTATCAGTACCATGAGGTTTTGATTACTACAGCTCTATAGTATAATTTGAAGTTAGGTAATGTGATTCCACCAGGTTTGTTCTTTTTGCTCAGGATGGCTTTGACTATTCTGAGTCTTTTGTGATTCCATATAAATTTTAAGAATTTTTTTTTCTATTTCTGTGAAGGATGTCATTGGTATTTTTATGGGGATTGCATTGAATCTGTAGATTGCTTTGGATTGAGCAGTATGGACATTTTAACAATAGTGATACTTCCGATCCACAAGCATGGAAAAATCTTTCCATTTTGGTGTGTCCTCTTCAATTTCTTTCATCAGTGTTTTATAGTTTTCACTGTAGAGATCTTTCACTTCTTTGGATAAGTATATTCCTAGGTATTTTATTTTATTTGTACTTACTGTAAATGGGATTACTTTCTTGGTTTCTTCTTCAGATTGTTTACTGTGGGCATATAGAAATGCCACTGATTTTTGTATATTGATTTTGTATCCTGCAACTTCACTGACTTTATCTATTTATCAGTTCTAGCAGTCTTTTTGTGAAGTTTTTAAGTTTCTCTAGATATAAGAGCATAGCACCTTCAAAAAAGGATAATTTGACTTCTTCCTGTCAAATTTGGGCGCTCTTTCTTTCTTTCTCTTGTCTGATTGCTCTATCTAGAACTTCCAGCACGATGTTGAATAACAGTGGTAAAAGTGGGCATCATTATCTTGTTCTGGATCTTAGAGGAAAGTTTTCAGTTTTTCCCTATTCAGTATGGTACTGCCTGTGGTTCTGTCATATTTAGCTTTTATCATGTTGAGGGAAGTTCTTTCTATACTCAGTTTTTTAAGAGTTTTTGTCATGAAGGGATGTTGAATTTTATTGAATGCTTTTTCATCATCAATTGAAATGATCACATGGTTTTTGTCTTTCATTCTATTGATATGATGTATGAGATTGATTTGCACATTTTGAACCATGCTTACATCCCTGGGATTAATCCCACTTGATCATGGTAAATAATCTTTTTAATGTATTGTTGAATTCAGTTTGTTTGTATTTTGTTGAGGATTTTTACATATATGTTCATCAGAGATACTGACCTATAGTTTTCTTTTTTTGTTATGTCTTTGCCTAATTTTGGTGTCAGGATGATATAGGCCTCATAAAATGAGTTGGGAGTATTCCTTTCTTGATTTTTTTGGAACAAATTAAGTAGGATTGGGAAATATGTAAAGCAACTAGGGCTCTCATAGATTATTTATGAGAATGAACATTTGGAAAATAGGCTATGACCCAGGAATTCCATTCTTAATACATGAGTACATATGTCTAATAAAAGGCATGTATGAGAATGTTCATAGCAATGCTATTTATATTAATTAATACTCCTTAACCAGAGTCAATCCAATTGCACACCAATAAAAGAATGAGTAAATACATTGTGGAAGAATCACACAAAGTAATACAGTTGACCCTTGAACAATGCAGGGGTTAGGAGCACTAACGTCCACACAATCATAAATCTGTATATAATTTTTGATTCCCCAAAACTTAACTACAAATAGCCTACTGTTGACCCAAAGTCTTACTGATAACATAGTCAATTAATACATATCTTTGTATGTCATATTTACTATATACTGTATTCTTACAATAAAGTAAGCTGCAGAAAAGAAGATGTTATTAAGAAAGTCATAGGAAGAGAAAATACATTTACTATTTATTAAGTGGAAGTGGATCATCATAAATGTTTTCATGCTCATTGTCTCCACATTGAGTAGGCTGAGGAAGAGGAGGGGTTGGTCTTGCTGTCTCAGGGGTGCCAGAGGAGTACGAGGGGGAGGAAGAAGAGGCAGACACACTTTGTATAACTTTAGGAAAATACATCGAAATTTCCATCTGACACTTTTGCTTTTTAATTTCTCCAAAAATGTTGCTATATACTACCAATCTTTCTTCCACTGTTTGTTTTAGTTTAAGTGCCTGTATCATAAAAGGATTTATGTTGTAAAAGAAGCCAAAAACAGTCTTGAGTAATCAGAACCCTTCTGCCAGATTGTCTAATGTCAAGTTGTTTTATTTTTTAAGCTCTTAAAATATTTTTATTTCAAAAATATTAAGGGAGTATGCCTATTTTGTTACATGGAAGAATTGCATAATTCTGAAGTCTGGGCTTTTAGTGTGACCATCACCAAAATAGTGTACATTGTACCCAACAGGTAAGTTTTTATCTTTCACCCCTCTCCCACACTCCCTCAATTTGTTTTCCAACACTGCATCACATGTCTTCTACATCTTCTTCCTCATCTCTGGCACTGTTTTGGAAGCAGTTCTCCCCTACGTCATTTTCTGTTAATTCTTCTGGTGTGGTCTATTAGCTCTTCAATTTCTCTAAGATCCATATCTTGAAACCCTTCACCACCACCCCCCACCTTTTTTGCCATATCCCCAATCTCTTTTATGACTTCCTTGACTAGTTCTGTTCTAAATCCTATGAATTCATGTCCAACATCTGTACACAGTTTTCTTCAGCAGTAATTTATAAATTTGGGCGTGATGGCTTTTACAGCCTTTACCATAATAATGACGATGGCTTCAATGGTGTAATCCTTCCAGATTTTCATGGTGTGCTCTCTGTTGGGGTTCTCTTTCATAGTGTTGACAATCCTTTCCATAGGGTACTTTCTGTAATGAGCCTTAAAAGTCCTTATGACCTCCTGATCTAAAGGCTAAATTAGAGATTAAAGCTGAAAGTTAATAAAGTTGAATAGGAAAATGACAACCTTGAAGAAACTCCAAAAATCTAATTGATATTTTTACCCAATAACATTAGAGTTTTGTGATAAATGTTCCACTAAATCTCTTTCCACCAATGTCAATTTTATTATCAAACACTCTAAGAGTAGACCAAAATTGTACAATAAAAATAAACTCACCTTTAAAGCAAGATTTTCAATTTAAAAATTTTAAGGGCAGCTTTTAAAATTAGCTAATTTTGTCTCTCAAAAAATTGGTTATTTTGTATTTGATCCAAAATGATTGCCTTACATTATGTAAGTCATTATTTTTTTCCTCAAAAAATTGAAGGAAAATGCAAATCCTAGAGATAATGGAATTCAATTATCCAGCATGCAGAAAGAAACAACCAAAACACAGTGTTAAGCATAAGAGGTAACAAGGAGCAAATAAGGAAGGGAACAGTGATTTAAATAAATAAAAATTTGCTAGTAAAACTAGCATTTGTCAAAAGTCACATATTTTTAAAAGAGGGCAAGGTCTAAAAAAATAAAATGCACAGTGCAAAGTAAGAAAACTGACAATACTGTCAGTGGTGTTTCACTTGAGAAGAAGCTCAAATAGAAAAAGTTGGATTTATTTTTTTGCTAAGAAAAATATGATCAATTATACAAAATATCCCAAGACACCAACCCAAGAGGCCAACAAACATTAAAGAAATATTTCATGGCATTTTTTGAAGGCCCCTAAAGTTTCAAAATTTTAAGAGAAGACAATTGTCAGTCTCAAACTGTGTTTCTCCATAGCAATGATTCAACAATGATTCTTCTTTTCTTAAACTAATTGTTGGGCTACGGATCAAATCGTGAGCCAATAAACCAAGCTGAAGATGACTGAAATAATTTATCAAATATCACTCTCCATCTCTGCAAACCTTTGACAAGAGACTTTGCAACTGAAAGGAGATTTACAAATGCTAACTCACCTGATACACTTGCCAAATACACATACCAGGTTGATCCGATTTGGCTTGAAACGTATGAAAACAGTTCATAGGAGATGGGAAAGGCACTCTGAAGCTTTTTTGTGCATTCTGTCACTTGTTCATTCCTACCTCTTAAAATTCTTTTGATTTTTCTCTACTCTGCTCATCCATACCTACAGTTCAGCCTTTCAAAACATGACATGATCAAGGAATACACATATATCTACCCAGCTCCAAATATTTTTTTCTTCTCCTTGCCTACACAGTATCATTCTCAAGTTATTACTCCCTACTTCCCTCACATGTCAACCTATAGCGCTGGGGTGTTAGAAGGTCTCTATGCCAAACAAAATCATTACTCTGGGAAAGGAGTGCTCTGATACTGTCTCAGGGAAATCATATGGGGAAAAAAGAAGTATGTTGTATACCTGGATCAGTCAGATCCTTGCCCAACAAATTTTTCTGAGGAGAGGACACTCACCCAATGGAACAATGATTGAATGGACCCAAATGGGAGAGACCCAAGGGGGAGGACTGAAAACTTAGAGGACCCTGGAAGACCTTGTTTCATCTGACCAAAGCCAGGGTATAGGGAGCAATATAAAAGAAACAATAACAAAAAAACCCAAATTGAGGATCTTTGATTTCTGAGACAAGACCACCTATGTCTATGGAGTCTCTGGGATTTTTTTAAAGGGAAAGTTCTCATGGTTTAGTCTTTGGAAAAAAGATGTTGTCCAAATTCCTGAGGGAATAAGACTTCTAAGAGCACAGGACTAGATGACGATTGTTTCTGATCAATAACAGTCATGTCTGGAAGAAATTCACCTGATCTAGATGTTAAAGTACCCACCTCTTCTCTTTCTATGCATGAAAACCTTAGAGGGAATCAAAGTTTCCAACATGGTCCGTCCTTGAGATGACTTTCTGACCCTGACCTCAGATTCCCTCATATCCTTACTGAACATCTGTTCTCCTATCAGTTAAGGTACAAAATTACCAGTCTATACAGACCATTTGCTTGTCTGTGACATAGGATAATACTGATTTTTACCCAGGTTCTGAGGTTACTGGCTTCAGAAAAGAGAATTACTGTGCATGAATTTGGGGATGGAAGTAGCTCATGGAGTTTAAACTAAAAAGGCACAGACCCTAGTGAGGCTGGAGCCCACATTAGTCAGGCAGGATGGAAGGATCGGGAGAAAGGGATGAAAGGTTTTTTTATCAGTATATATATTTCAGATGAAGCAAGAATGTCTATGGATTTAGAAGAACAGTGAGCCTGTGAGTTGGTGGTGCCTCAGAATTTGAGGACTTTCCTCAAGAGAGATTCCCTTTCCACTTTAGCCCCAGTGGAAGGCAAAAAGATACCTACTAATGCAAAACATTTTCCCTACTCCCTATTTAGGGAATGTCCTGCAAATTCCAGCTAAAAGTCAGAATAAATTACTGTTGATTTTTATGTGCCCAGTGCGTTTCTCTCTGTGATTAAATCAAGCTTATGTGTTTTACGAGAGCACACAATGTGTTTAGTCTATTTCTAGGAATTTTAGAATTATTATCATTATCTGTCCCAAGTTAGACTGTAAGAAACTTGAAGGAAGGAATCAGAATTAGTAGAAGACTTTACACAAAGTGTTAGAGGTATATAGTGCAACTTCAATAGGAGTTTACAAAAAGCATATCAGTAAGGATCATAGTTCTCAAGAAAATTTGTGGAAGAATACAATTTTTAAATTCTTTTTTTTTCTTTCTTTTTTTTTTTATTGGGGGAAAACTGCAAAGCATTTACAGTACAATGTTTACAGTCACAATTTGTAGTGAACTGATTTCCCAAAATATATTACCTTCTTTTTTTTAACAAACATTTATCCTGATCACAAACTAATACATGCAATTTAAATAATCCAAACAATACATAAATATGAGAAAAGGTAAACTTCTCTAAGATCACATTTCCCAGGAATAACTACTATAATAATATGGTTTATACTCTTCTGTCTTTTTTCTCTCACTATATACACATATCAGATTTGACTATACTACAATTCTCTTTTTATTCATGACATGCCTTGCTCATGTTTCCTCATCAGAACATGTAACTGCATCTCATTTTTTTAGACCTTCTACATGATAGGCCATAGTATACATATATGTAGGAAGAAAATGTTAGATGAACATAGGGAGAAGAGGTGACAGAATTTCAGGTAGAAAGACAAAGAAAAGACGTCTGTGTGTAGCATATTCTTAGGATAGTTAGAAAATGGCCATCAAATAGTAGTTATTCCTGCTAAAGGAATGGCAGAGGTGAGGATGGAAAAGAGCCAGATTGCAGGGGGTCTTGAAATCAAGCAAAATATTTTAGACTTGGTCAGACAGAGAGGTTCAATGAGCTCTTTTAACTGTGGGAAACTAACCTGCTTTAATGTACCTTGTTTGGGCGGCAAAGTCAGAGGCTGAGCTTTTACCAGGTTTGGCAACTGGACTTTGTTCTACATATCAAAATATAGAACACAAATGTGAATACAAATGTGAACAGTAAATGATTTTGAAACTCATTGCACTTACATTGTGGTAGTGAAGTAGAATTAACTGAACCTAGCAAGTGTAATTTGTTAAAACCCATAGCTGGACATCAGATGCACATCCTTCTGTGGACCCAACAAGAAAGTGGACTTGAAGTGTGCCACTGGCATTGGCTCCAAAACTGCTAATCATAGACCTCAACTTATACTCCCGGTAGAGCTCACCTTTTGGGTTTTTTCCTTTGATGAATAACTGAGGTGATTCCCTGGCACGGTCCACTTAAATCCAACTAACTTGTTGGCTGGGTTGGTGATTGCTCTTTGGGAGACAAGAAATGGAACAAGAGTCCCGTTTTCTGCTGTGGCTCAGTATTTGCCCTGTAAATGGCCCTTCTCAGCATCATCCTCAGCCCAGGGAAAATAAGAATGGCCTAGGAATATAAAAACTTTCACATTTTATTCTATTAAATATATAGGTCTGTATAATTCAAATTTTAAATTGTTAATTAATTTCATACTATATGTGTAGTTTAGAGCATTTTTAAAATTAAAAGATAAATTTTGAAAAGCACAGCATTAATTCCCTTACCTTCAGTAGACTTTTTCTCTGGTTGTAAATCCTGTCCTTTTCTCCCATCATTGCAACCTCTGTTTAATGATTTCTAGTTTTATGATTCGGACTGATTTTCAGGGAGGAGTGGAATGATGAATAATATATAAATTTTTTACTTCCCATAACTGCTGGAGTCAGAGGCCATGTGTTTACTGCAATGAAGTTATTAATTTAACTAGACCACAAAGTGAGAATAATCAAAATTAGTGAATTCCTTTTTCTTTTACTGTCAGATCTTTTTTCAGGCCTGTTATACTTGTTCCTGACCTATGCTCTCCTGCCTGGAGCTCTACTGATGCAACCACTCTTGGATGGTATCTACTCAAGGTCATTGTTAACTGCTTTGAAATCCAGTCTGGGGAACAATATGACTCCAGCATATGAGTATGGCTTACTATCTGGCTCAAACATGTGTAAATATCTGGCAACCATAAGTAATACGGCAGATTTGTTCAAATTTATACAACAAATATTTGTTTTAAACACCAGAAATACAATAGTGAACAAATAGAAAATCCTCCTCCCTTCAGGAAGTCTGCATTCTAGTCGAAGATGAAAATCTTAATATCAAATGGGTTTTCTTCTTTAAACTGATATTTATTGCTCTTGGCTCTTTCTCAGTGAAGAACCTGGAATATAACTATGCTTTGAACATCTGATGCCAATTTCTCCAAAGCATAGATGTCAAAGACTTCAGGGTGGATGAAAAGAACACCTTTCCCCTTGAAGTCTTCCTAGGTAAGGGCTCAGATAAAAACATTTTTCTACTTCAGTGCCAAAGGAATCCAACCTTGTGGTGCCCATGATAAAAAGCTTCATTCATGAGGGCAGTCACTGCCACAGGGACAGAACCTCTGGGATTACTCTTGCTACCATAATCAATGCAGCTTAATTTTTTCTGCTTGCCTTAAATCTCATGTACATGATAAAAAATATTGATACTTATCTAGCCTTAGGTATACAATAACCCTTTTTCATTACTCTTTCCTACACTGGCCAAAAAAATGTTTGTCATTAATGATCCAAACTTACCTAATACTGAATATATGGTAATCGTAGCCAGCTGAAAGGGCAAAGGAGGCTTGAGAAGGATACTGGCCTTGATACCTTTTGTACTGCTGGCCTCTCCACAGTAGATTTATATGGATCTTTCAATTTCTCATCAGGATTGACATGTTTAAGAAGTGTGTGTTAATCCATGTTCCCCCTCATCTAGGATCTCATGGTGAGGGCTTTCTTTATTTCAGACCTAAGGAAAGCAAAGAGATAGTTTAGGTCTCAGAGAATCATCCAAATTAAATGGAAGAAATATCAAAACATAAGGCTCGTCAGTGTCCAGGACTCACTATTGACCATATTGACCATCGAAACACACACACACACACACACACACACACACACACACACACACACTTCTTCCTAAATAAGAAATAAAAAGAATTCCTTTCATTGGCTTTCCTCTATGCCCATATAAAAAGGTAAGCATTTGCATATCATTGGCTAAACTACATTATCTTAATTAAGAAAACAAGTTTAATACATCAGAATGTTCCTTTGGCACAATCACATAAGTCAATACAAAATTATTTTTGATCAATTATGTGCGTTAAGTCAAAACATCCTTACCATTTGAACCTTGAACATTAATAAGCTTCTAGCTTCTATTTTTTCTACAGAAAAAAATAACAACTAAATTTGGAGATAAATTATTTGGGATTACTAAGAGAATTTAGAAAAACAGATTCAAAAGTAATATTCAAAAACCAATGCAAATCCCACTTCCAAAATGAACAAAAGAGTGCCTAACACATGGATTCTCTTTCACATAATAGCTATAAACTCTGAGCAATATAGAAAAACCAACTACTTGAAGCCTCTAGAGATTGAAGAAAGGCAGGCAAATTTGGAAAGGGGCAAAAATTAGATCAAGTGATTAGCTTAAATTGAGTTCCAATTATTTGCATGATTTTTCCTTTAGGGCAGCTAAAAATCCAATGGAAATCTTGCTATCTTTCTAACAAGAGAAACTCAGGGCCACCAGAAAGTGAGGGAGAGACCGTAGAAAAGAGAAATCCATGAGAAGATAACTACAAATTTTATGCTCAAACTCTGTCCAAATCTTTGGTTGACCTCTCAACCACCCATTCATGCAGAAAACTGAAAGCATCTTATAGCTAAGGCTTAAAGAACTGAATTGAGACCTGAGCTACTACTACCTACCACAGGCATGATAATTTACAGTTTGAAACTAGCCAAGTTAATTTTCTATTGTTGTAGTGTTACTATAACGAAGTGCAACAGATCGAGTAGCTTAAATAACAGAAATGTATTTTCTCACAATTCTGGATGCCAGAACCCTGAGATCAAGGTGTTAACAGGGCTATTATCTTCTGAAGCCTCTCTTCTTGGTTTGTAGATACCTGTATTCTTTCTATGTCTTCACGTGATCTTTCCTCTGTATGCCTACATCTAAATTTCCTATTCTTATAAAGACACCAATTATAGTGGACAAGGACTCACCCTAATGACCTCATTTTCACTGAATTACCTATTTAAAGACTCTATCCCCAAATACAGTCATATTCTGATATATTGATGGTTAGGACTTCAACATATAAATTGTGTGTCTGTGGGAGGGGATAATACCTACTAAATACCTACTAAAACATTGATAGTCTTCAGAGCAATGAAACAAAATCTAGAATCTCCACAACATAACATTCACAATGTCAGTTATACATACCAAAATCACTTGACATATAAAGAGCCAATCAAATGTACTCCAATCTCTAGAGAAAATCATTCAACAGATGCTTGTCTCAAGGTAATTCAGAAGTTGAAATTATCAGAAAAAGACTTTAAAATGGCAATTATAGCTATGCTCAGTGACAACAAAAGATTCTTGTAATAAATAATAAAGGATATCTCAGCAAAGAAATACATAATGCTAAATCAAACCAAATGCATATAAAACAATTACATTTATATCTATCAATAATAATTAGAACATGAAAATTTTAAAGAATGCAGGAGTCTCAAAACATTCTATATGTAGAAGTAATCTAACAAAATATATATGAAAACTTAAAATGGAAAAATTATAAAACTTTGTTGAGAGATATTAAAAAACCAAGAATAAATGATTTCATGAGTTGGAAGTTTCTATATTGTAAAATTGACAAATGTTCTGGATTTTGTTTCCTTTTGGTTTTAGTTGACACATAATCGTACATATTTATGTGACACAGAGTGATATTTCCATATGTGTATATGATGTGCAATGATCGTATCAAGGTAATTAGCATATCATCACCTCAAACATTTATCATTTCTTTGTGTTATGAACATTAAAAAACCTCTCTTCTAGCTTGTTGAAAATACGCAATGAATTATAGTTAACCATACTCACTCTACGGTGCTGCAAAACACCAGAGTTCGTTCCTTCTATCTAGCTACAATTTTGTATTACTTAAGCAACATCTTTCTATCCTCCCCTCTCCACTACCGTTCCCAGACTATAATATCCAAAATTCTACCTCTTTTTGCATATCCACAATTCTACCTCTTTTTCCATGAGCTCACATTTTTTTTTAGCTTTCACATTATGAGTGAAAATTGGTATTTATCATCCTGTGCCTGACTTATTTTGTTTAACATTATATCCTCCAGGCTCATCCATGTTAGCATGAATGACAGGATTTTGTTTTTTATTGCTGAATAGTATTCCATTATGTATACATATCATATTTTATTCATTCATCTGTGGACAGACATTTTGGTTGATTCCATATCTTCACTATTGTGAACATGCTATAATAAACATGAGGGTGCTGCTATCCCTTTTATATACTGATTTCCCTTCCCTAGGATAAATACCCAGTAATGGGATTGCTAGATCATATGGTAGTTCTATTTTTAGTTTTTTGAGGAAACTTTATACAGTTTTCCATAGTGGCTGTAATAATTTACATTCCTACCAACAATGCAAAAGTGTTCTCTTTTTTCACATCCTTACCAGTATTTGTTATTGTCTTTTTGATAAAAGTCATCCTAACTGGGGTAAGATGATATCACACTGTGGTTTTTGTTTGCATTTACCTGATGATTAGTAATGTTGAGCATTTTTTCATAATTTCTCGGCTGTTTATATATCTTCTTTTGAGAATGCTATTTATATTATTAACTTACTTTTTAATTAGATTGTTTGTTTCTCTTCTTGAGTTGTTTGAATTCCCAAAATATTCTGGATATTAGTCCCTTGTCAGATGAATAGCTTGCAAGTAATTTCTTCCATTCTACAAGTTGACTTTTAACTCTGTTGGTTGTTTACTTTGCTGTGGAGAAGCTTTGCAGTTTAATACAGTCTCATTTATCTTTTTGTTTTTGTTGCAGTGCTTTTGAAGTCTTAATCATGAAATCTTTGCCTAGACCAATGTCATGAATCACTTCTCCTATGTTTTCTTCTAGTAGTTTTACAGTTTTGGGTCTTACATTTAATTCTGAAACCCATTTTAGTTGTATGTGGTGAGAGATAGGGATCTAGTTTGATTCTTCTGCATATGGATATCCACATTTCCCAACATCATTTATGGAAGAGGGTGTCCTTAATATAGATTTGTAGTATATTTTGAAGTCAGGTCTTGTGATGCTTCAAGCTTTATTCTATTTGCTCAGTGTTGCTTTGACTATTGGAGATCTATTGTGGTTTCATATGAATTTGGGGATTGCTTTTTTTTCTATGAAGAAAGTCATTGGTATTTTGACAAGGATTGCATTGACTCTGTAGATTGCTTTGAGTAGTATGGTCATTTTAACGATATTAATTCTTCTGACTCATGAACATGAATGTCTATTTGTTTTTGCCCTCTTCAATTTCTTTCATCAATGTTTTATAATTTTGGGTTTTAGAGGTCTTTCACCTCCCTTGTTAAATTTATTGCTAGGTTTCTTTTTAGCTATTATAAATGAGATTTCTTTCATGATTTATTTTTTAGCTAGTTTGTTATTGGTGTATAGAAAAACTATTGACTTTTATATGTTGATTTTGCATTCTGCAACTTTACTGAATTTCATTATCAAGTTTTTTAGTGGGATCTTTAGCTTTTTCTATATTAATATCATGCCATCTGCAAAGAGGGACAATTTTATTTCCTCTTTTCCAATTCGAATATCTTTTATTTTTTTCTCTTGCCTGACTGCTCTGGTTAGGTCTCCCAGTACTATGTTGAATAGGAGTGGTGAAAGTGGGCATCCTTGTCTTACTCCAGTTCTTAGAGGAAAAGCTTTTAGCTTCTCCCCATTCAGTATGCTAGCTGCGGATATGTCATATATGGCCTCCATTATGTTGAGGTATGTTTCTTCTACACCTAATTTGCTGAGAGTTTTTATCATGAAGGGATGTTGAATTTTATCAAATGCTTTTGCTATAACTTCTGAAATAATCATGTTGTTTTTCTCCTTCATTCTATGAATGTGATATATCACTTTTATTGATTTGTATATGGTGAACTATCTTTGAATCCCTGGGATAGATCCCATCTGATCATGGTGTGTCATCTTTTTGATATGCTGTTGGATTCATTTTGCTAGTATTACTATTTTTGCTGAGGATTTTTGCATCTATGTTCATTAGGGATTTCGCTTATAGTATCCTTTTTGTTGTTAGTATTGTGCCCTTCTCTGATTTTAATGTTAGGGTTATGCTGGCCTCATAGGATGAGTTAAAAATAATTCCCTCCTTTTAAAATTTTTTGCAATAGTTTGAGAAGAATTGGTGTGAGTTCTTCTTTATAAATTCATTAGAATTCAACAATACAACCATCCAGTCTTGGACTTTTCTTTGTTAGGAGATGTTTTATAACTGATTCAATCTTGTCACTCATTATTGGTCTGTTCAGATTTTCTATTTCTTTCTGGTTCTGTCTCAGCAGGTTGCATGTGTCCAGGAATTTGTTCATTTCCTCTAGATTTTCCAATTTGTTAGCCAATGGATGTTCATAATAGTTTCTGATGATCCTTTGTATTTCTATGGCATCGGTTGTAATGTCTCTTTCCCATTTCTGATTTTATATATTTGGGTCTTCCCTCTTTTTCTCTTGGTTAGTCTAGCTAACAGTTTATTAATTTTGTTATTCTTTAAAAAACTGAGTTTTCGTTTGGTTGAGACCTTGTTTTTTTATTTTCTATTTTGTTTAGATTTTTCTGATCTTCATTATTTCTTCTCTTCTACTCATTTTGACTTTAGTTCATGCTTGATTTTCTGGTTCCTTGAGGTACATTGTTAGGTTGTTTGTTTGAAATCTTTTTACTTTTTTGATGTAGGCATTTATTCCTATAAACTTCCCTCTGAGCACTGCTTTTGCCATGTTATTGGTATATTGTGTTTTGGTGTGTTGTGTTTTGATTTTCATTTGTTTTAAGAAATTTTTTTATTTCCTTATTAATTTTCTTCATTGACCCATTGGTCATTCAGTAGCATGTTGTTTAATGTCCATGTATTTGTACAGTTTCCAAAGTTTCTCTTGTTATTGACTTCTAGTTTTATTCCATTGTGGTCTAAGAAGATACTTGATATGACTTTGATTTTTTTAATTAGAGACTTCTTTTTTGATCTAACATATGGTCTATCCTGCAGTATGTTCCATGTGCTAATAAGAAGAATGTGTATTCTGCAGCTGTTGTATGAAATGTTTTCTAAATATCTGTTAAATTCATTTGGTCTATACTGCAGATTAATTTCAATGTTTCTTTGTCAGTTTTCTTTCCAGATAACCTAGTTGATGCTGAAAGTGGGGTGTTGAAGTCTTCAATTATTATTGCTTTGGAGATCTATCTATCTCTTTAGCTCTAATAATATTTGCTTTTTATATGTGAGTGCTCCAATATTTGGTGCATATATATTTACAATTGTTTTATTCTCTTGCTGAATTGATCTCCTTATCGTCGTATAATGAATGACCTTTTTTTTCTCCTTTTATGTGTTTTTACTTAAAGTCTATTTTGTCTATTATAAGAATAGCTACTTCTGCTCACTTTTGATTTTTGTTTGTTTGGATTTTTTTCATACCTTCACTTTAAGTCTATGTGTATATTTACAAATGAAATGAGTTTCCTGTAGGCAGCACATAGTTGGGTCTTTTTCTAAAATTCATTCAGCTAATCTGTATCTTTTAATTGGAGAATTTAAATTGTTTACATTCAAGGTTGTTATTGATAGATGAGGATCTATTCTTATCATTCTGTTAATTGTTTTCTGATTGTTTTGTTTGTCCTTTTTTCCTTTCTTTCTCTTTTATTGTTTACCTCTGCAAATTGATGGTTTACTATAGTGATAATATTTGACTTCTTTCTCTTTCTCATTTGTGTATCTGCTCTATCAGTGAGTTTTATACTTTTGTGTTTTTCATGATGGTATATATCATCCTTTTGCCTCTAGATGTAGAACTTCCTTGAGCATTTCTTGGAGAACTGGTCTAATGGTGATGAATTTCCTCAGTTTTTGTTTGTCTGAGAAAAACTGTATTTCTTCTTAATTTCTGAAGAATAGCTTTGTAGGCTATAATATTCTTGATTGGCAACTTTTTTCTTTCAGCACTTGGACTATGTAGTCCCATTCTCTCTTGTCCTGTAAAGTTTGCTGAGATATCCATGATTAGTCTGATAGGGATTCTCTTATATATGACTTAACATTTTTCTCTTGTCATTTTTGTAAATCTCTCTTTTTCTTTGACTTTTGAAGTTTGACAATAATGTGCCTTGAACGAGACCTTTTGGGATTGAATCTACTTGGAGATCTTTGAGCTTCCTTTATCTGAATGTTGCTGTGTCACACAAGATTTGGGATGTCTTTGGCTGTTATTTCATCAAGTAGATTTTCTATGCTTTTCCCCATCTCTTCTTCTGGAACTCAAAAAACTCAAATATTCATTTATGGGACACTATAAAGTGTCCCATGTGTCACATAGGCTTTCTTCATTCTCAATTATTCTTTTTCATTTTTTTTTTTTTTTTTTTTTGTCTTACTGGTTTATTTCAGAAGACCTGTCTTCAAGTTCAGAAATTCTTTCTTCACCTTAATCTAGTCTATTGTTGAAGCTCTCTATTGCATTTATCATTTTATTCACTTAATTTTTTTGATTTCTGTTTGATTTTTTTTAAAAATGATATCTACCCATTTGTTGAGTTTTTCATTCAGATCATGAATTGTTTTCCTGATTTCTGTGTATTGTCTATCTGTGTACTCTCGCATCTTGCTGAATTTTAGGTGATTATTTTGAATTCCTTCACAGGCATTTCATAATTTTTTTTCTTTGTGATCTGTTACTGAAGAACAGATTATTATGTTCCTTTGGAGGTGTCATGTTTCTTTTCTTTTTTGCGTTTCTTTTCCTTGCATTGATATTTGCATATCTGGTGTAACTGTCAATTTTTCCAATTATATGGATTAAATTTTGTTGGGAAAGACTTTTTCCTGTAGATTTCTTAATAGTGTTAGTTGGGTAGAGTTACTTGGCTTTGATTCTCAATGAGCATACTTGTATCTCATAATTGACCCATAATTTATATGGGTATAATCAACATCAGTGATATCTGTGAGTTTTTCAGTGGCTTATGTTGAGGTTGTCAGTGGAAGCTATGGTTAGGATTTGCTTGGTATGAAGACCTTAAGTAAACTGATCCCTGGGCTCCTGGGTGGCACGTGCAGACACTAGATCAGGCAGCAGCAGATCAGGCATTCCATCTTCTGACTTCCAGCAAGTGCCCATGGGTGCTGGCAGTGGTGGTGGGGAATTCTCTTTTCTTTTGCATGTACTCTTTCTTCTGCCTGCCTGGAATATCCTACCCATTGCAGAGTACCTGATGAATAGCTATTCATATATATTAAATTTCAGTTTAGTTATTTCAATTTCTTATAAGTCTTCTGTAA
>CAUYRT010032554.1:0-27827 GCA_963574885.1 Lepilemur ruficaudatus | reverse complement strand
GGTGAAAAGATATATATATTTAGAATTAGCCAGTTGGACTCAGTTTAGGTGATCCCAATTTTGTTGGCAACATCCAAAGCATCATATTGGGAGCCAGTCGAACATATGCCTTCTTCTCTCCATCAGGCCTGATCAGGGCGTTGACCTTGGCCACATCAGTGTCATAGAGCTTCTTCACAGCCTGTTGAGTGGTCAAGCTTGTTTCTCCTGGGGGTGCTCTTCCCAGGATATTTGGGCTGCCTCCGGGGCCACAGTGTCTTTGGCCACCAGAAGGTGGGTGATGGACGGATCTTCTTTTTTTTGTGGCTGTGGACACCTTTTAGCGCTGCCTTCTTGGCCTTCAAAGCCTTTGCTTTGGCTTCGGATTTGGGAGGGGCAGGAGCTTCCTCCTTAGCCTTCGGTGCCATCTTGTGAAAAGGGCGAGGGCCATTCAGTCTTAAGCTAATGAAGACAGCTGGAAGTTTTCTTTCTTCTGGAGCTAAACTTACTTTTAGTTTCTGGCCATGAACTATGCCATTCTTTTCCTGACCATTTTCTGAAATCTGATTTCTCTGTTGGTAATTTCCATGTGCAGTTTCTGGAGTCTCAGCTGATGACTTTGAGTAAGTTATTTATGCATATATGTGCCTCAGTTTTTTTTTCATATTTAAAATGCCAATGATGTATAATAGTAACTACCTCACAGGGTAATGGTGAGAAACTATGAAATAAGATATGTTTGCCAACATGAACTACAAGGTGATCTAACTGAGTTTTGGTTTTTTATTTGTTCGTTTGTTTTTTGTGAGACAGGATAGATAATATGTTTATATGATTCAAAAGGCAAAACTATTTTAAAAGGTGTGAATAGAGAAGTCTTACTCCCACCTTGCCCCACCCACATATTCCCCATCTGGTACCCTACAAGTTACAGTTTTTCTTCATTTCTCAGTTACCTTTTCAGTGTTTTTATATGCAAATACAAGCAAGTAAAAACATAAATGCTGGCCGTGTGTGCGGTGGCTCACGCCTGTAATCCTAGCACTCTGGGAGGCCGAGGTGGGAGGATCGCTCAAGGTCTGGAGTTCGAAACCTGCCTGAGCAAGAGCAAGACCCCGTTTCTACTAAAAATAGAAAGAAATTAATTGGCCAACTAAATATATATAGAAAAAATTAGCCGGGCATGGTGGCCCATGCCTGTAGTCCTAGCTACTTGGGAGGCTGAGGCAGAAGGATTGCTTGAGCCCAGGAGTTTGAGGTTGCTGTGAGCTAAGTTGCTGTGAGCCACGGCACTCTAGCCCAGGCAACAGAGTGATACTCTGTCTCAAAAAATAAAATACATGCTTATTTCTCCCATTTTCTTACATAAAAGCACATAGTATGCATGCTTTCTGTACCTTCATTTTTCTCAACTTTTCATTTTGAGATAATTTCAGACTTGAAAAAAAGTTACACAATTACTACTAAGAATTCCCATAATCCTTCACCCAAATCTCCCAAGTGTTAACATCACATCACCCACGCTACAATGATCACAATCAGGAAGTTAACATGAATGCAATATAATCTACAGACCTTAGTCAATTTTCACTGATTGTCTACCAAGTTTTCTATGTCCCTCTTCTTCCTCAGAATCCAGTCAGGATCCCACATTGCGATTAGTTGTCAGGACTCCTTGGTTCCCTCCAGTCTGTGACGGTTCCTCAGTCTTTCCTTATCTTCCATGCTCGTGACATTTCTGAAAAGTACTGATCAGTTATTTTGTAGAATGTGCCTCATTTGGGCTTTATCTGATGTTTTTTTCAAGATTAGATTGAGGTTATGCATTTTGCCAAGAATATTATAAAGGTGGTGAGCCCTGTGCATCCTCTTAGTGCGAATCGATGTTGCAAGGTCTTATCACCCGTGATGTTAACCTTGGTCACTCGGTTAAGGTGGTCCCTGCTGGGTTTCTCTACTGTAAAGTTACTATTTTTTCCTTTTTAATTAATAAATACCTTGGGGAAAATACTTCAAGGCTATGCAGATAACTTGTTTCACCTCAAATTTTTGGCCACTAATTTTAACAGCAGTTAGTGGATTGTGCCTGTAATAATTACTACTGTGGTGTTTGCCTAATGCTAATTTTCTATTTCCCTAATTCATTAATTTATTATTGTTATTGTTTTATGGTTCCCTTGTGTATTAATTATTGTAAGTAACTGAAATTCTCTGTAAAGAATTACTATTCTTTCCCATCCATTTGTTTGCTTGTTTATATGAGTATGGATTAATGGGTATTTATCTTATTCTATGGATTATAATACAATACTATCATTATTTGTTTTATTGCTCAAATTGTTCCAGCTTTGGCCATTGGGAGCTCCTTCAGGTTGGCTCCTACGCACTTTTGACGTGCTCCCATCCTTCCTTGAGCACTTCCTCACTTTCCAGCATTTCAAAATACTCCAGGCTCTTCTTGTATTTTCTCTGCCAAGGGCCTGGAATCAATCACTTCTGCAGGGAGCCCTGGTTCCTTGATTTAGAAATGAAAATTTGGGCACCAGGTGTTTATTGTTACTGTATGTCATTGCTTTTAGGTTCTCTCAGAAAACAGAGCTTGACAAAACATATATTAACATGTGAACTAACCCATGCATTAATGCACATCTATGTTTCTGTATCTACCTATCTTTTTATTATTTTTATTTTTTTGAGACAGAGTCTCACTGTGTTGCCTGGGCTAGAGTGCTGTAGCGTCAGCCAGGCTCACAGCAACCTCAAACTCCTGGGCTCAAGCAATCCTTCTGCCTCAGCTTCCCAAGTAGCTGGGACTACAGGCATGTGCCACCATGCGTGGCTAATTTTTCTATATATATTTAGTTGGCCAATTGATTTATTTCTATTATTAGTAGAGACGGGGTCTTGTTCTTGCTCAGGCTGGTTTCGAACTGACCTTGAGCAATCTGCCCGCCTCAGCCTCCCAGAGTGCTAGGATTACAGTGCTAGGATTATAGGTGATGTATCTACCTATCTTTATATGTGTGCATGTGTGCATATACATGTATAATTTTTAAAAACATAAATTCATACTGTGATAGCTCAGATTCCAATCCCACACCACAGGGTTCATGCTAGCCTCCCCCCTTCCTTATCTGTAACTTCTTTCTCCAAGAAAGAGAAACTTGAAACCTGGCTCTCAACATCCATGAGCATTTACAGTTGACCCTTGGACAATGAAGGGGTTAGGGGCACCGATGCCCCGTGCAGTCAAATATCCACATATAACTTTTGACTCCCCATAAACTTAAGTACTAATAAATTCAATTAACACATATTTTGTATGTTGTATGTATTATATACTGTATTCTTAAAGAAAATGTTCTTAAAAAAATCATAAGGAGAGAAAAATATATTTACTATCCATTACGTGGAAGTGGATCATCATAAAGGTCTTCATGCCCATCGCCTTCCCATTGAGTAGGCTGAGAAGGAGGAGGAGTAAGAGGAGGGGTGCAAAAAGAAAATTCACACAAAAATGAACCTTAGCAGTTCAAACTCATGTCGTTCAAGGGTCAACTGTACTTATTTGTTCAGCCCTAATATCCTCATAAGGCATTAAAGTTGCAGAACTGTTAACCCATACTCCTGTGAGCAATTTACTAACAGTGCAGTATTTGTGTACATTTGTCTTTAGTCTTAGAGTAACAAGTCAAAATTCTATTTTCTAAAGACACTTAGGTTGTTGGTTCTTTTCTTCCCCAGTCCCCTCAGCGTGGTTATGTTGTTCATCTATGTAATGGTTGGGTTCATTTGTAACAGTTTGTGTTCCATCTGGGGCTCCCAAACACCCTGATGATGGTTAAAAAATGTACATTCAGTAAAACTCGTTCTCCATGGTTTGCAGTTCTATGGGTTTGACAGTGTATAGAGTCACGTATCTACCACCACGGTCATGAAACAGAACAGTCACCTCACCCCCGAAATTCCCTCATGCCGGCCCTCCATAGTCAACCCTTCCCACACCTCCTCTTTCTGGCAGCCACTGATCTGTTCTCTGTCCCATAGTTTTGCCTTTTCCTGAATGTCATAGAAGTGGATTTATACAATATGTAGCCTTTGGGGTCTGGCTTCTTTCACTTAGCAGAATACATTTATTGTATTCTCCAGGTCATGATCTGCTGTTGTCATTATTCATCTAGTTGCTCAAATTCCCCAGGTTTGGCTGTGTAGAGCCTTTCAAGTTGGCTCCTATGATCTTCGGACATGTCCTCCTTGTTTTTTTTTTTTGTTTGTTTGTTTGTTTTTTGTTTTTTTGTGTTTTTTTTGCATTTCCTTACTTTTAGGTCCCACAAGCTGATCCAGGTTTGTCTTGTATTTTTCTTTCTCAGCTATGAAGTCCGCAGCACATTTTTCCAAGGAAGGGTGTAGACCTAGAGAATCCACTCCAGTGAGCAAGACAGCCTGTGCTCAGGGAGGAAGTCCTGGGAAGAAACTTACTATCCACTGCAGTGCCCAAGAGAGAGGAGGGCGGAGAGGACTTTTCTCATCAGAAGGCACTGACGTGGCAAGTTAGAGGAACTATGTGTGGACGTGGGTTTAATATGGGATTCAAGCTGGTGGGGGGCACATGCCTATGTGGACATCATTAAGTATCTCTGGCCTCTGTGACTCCTGGCAAAATTTTAAATTTTTTAAAATTTAAAAAAAAAATTTTTTTTGAGACAGAGTTTCACTCTGTTGACCAGGCTAGAGTGCTGTGGCGTCAGCCTAGCTCACAGCAACCTCAAACTCCTGGGCTCAAGCAATCCTCCTGCCTCAACCTCCCGAGTAGCTGGGACTACAGTCATGCGCCACCATGCCCGGCTAATTTTTTCTATATATTTTTAATTGGCCAATTAATTTCTTTCTATTTTTGGTAGAGACGGGGTCTTGCTCTTGCTCAGGCTGGTCTCAAACTCCTGAACTCAAACGATCCGTCCGCTTCGGCCTCCCAGAGTACTAGGATTATAGGCGTGAGCCACCGCGCCCGGCCCAAGGCTCCATTTTTTAAGATTGTAAAATATCTCAAACAAAATTTCAGAGTTTAATATAATATCATCTGCACCTACCACCTATTTAAGAAACTTTAAATATTTGGCCAGATTTTTTCTTTGTTTTTAAGGAAAGGAAGCATTAGAGAGTTTACTACCATCATTGCGGCCTGTGTAACCCTCACCAATCTTGTTCTGTCCCCTCCCTTCTCCGGAGGTAACTGCTCTTCTGAATTTCTATGCATATCTTTGTAATTTTAAACATATACAGTAGCCACAAATAATACGTAGAATTGTTGTTTGGGCTACTCATTAACTATTTTTATTACATCATGTGTATATTATACTTCAACAAGCTTTCAAATTTATGTTTTTGAAACCTATCCATGGTGATATATGTAGTTCTAGTTTTGTTTTTTTTAGCTCCTGCATGGTATGGTTTTCCATTGTACGATTCTATGCAATTGATTTATTTAATGTTTTGTTGATGGATATTTGAGTTGTCTACAGTTTTTCACTGTCACAGACAGAACTGCCGTGGGCACTGTTGTTGATTCCATTTCAGGCAAGTGTGCGAGAGCTTGCATATGGTGTGTACCCAGAAGCGGAACTGGTAGATTGAAAGGTTTGCTCACCACTGATTTTACTAGCTACGGCCAAATTGCTCTTCAAAGTGGTTGTACTGATTTACACTCTCCCCAGCGGTACGTGTGAGTTCCCGTTTCTACACACCCTTGCCAGCGCTTGACATCGTCCGTTCTTTCAGTTCTTGCCAGCTTGAAGGATGTAGAGTGGTCTTTCAGGGCTGTTTTAATTTTCGTTTCCCTGTTAATGAGGCTGGAGGCTCTTTTCACATGCCCTTGACCATTCTGCGAGTTTCCTTTTAATATCCTTTGCCCATTTTCCACTTGGGTTGTTTGTTATTTTCTTCTTGATTTTATAGGAGCTCTTTATATTTTCTGAAAACTAATCTTAAAGTCTGTGGCTTTATTTTCCCTGTGGTTATGGTCTTTTATTTTCCTTCTTTCCTTCCTTCCTTCTTTCTTTCTTTCTTTTGATACATAAGTTTTAAAAAAAGATTTTTATAGTATATCCTTTTTTGTGTCTCATAGGAGACATACTTTTCTATTCAATGCTATAAGGAAAACCCCCTATATTTTTTTCTAAATATTTTAATGTTTTGTTCCACAGTTATGTCTTCAATCCACCTAGAATTTCTTTTTGTGTGTGCTATGAAGTAAGGATTTAACTATTTCCTCCCATTTGGATAACTAACTGGGCCAGCACCACCTTTTGAATAATCCAACCATCTTCTTTTCACTGATTTGTAAGGTCTTCTCTGCCGTGTGTTGTTTTCAGTCTTTATTGGGTGCCACAGCTTTTCAATGACCAGTGCTCTTGAGAATGGAAGAAGTAAGACCACCTCGGTGAACCTCCTGGGTTGCAGACATGGTCCTTCTTTTCCTCCATTACGTAGCAGAAACCCAATTTTCCCTGGAATCAGTATCGATCAACCCACAGAGGGATCCCTTCTCTGCCTGCTGCACTGATGGCGTGAGGCTCTCCAGATGGCTGAGGGGAAGCCTAAGCTTCCAGGTCATCAGAACCGTGACCATGGTAGAACAATCCCCACCTTAGGCACTAGTGACTAGAATATCCAAATCCCCAAACTCACGGTCATGGGGATAGAAAGCAAAAATTGTTCTCGTGTGTTATTGGGTGCAAGAGTGAGCGTGGCCACTCCTCCACCCTGTGTTTCCTAGATACGTGCTTTCTAGTTTTGAAGGAGACAACTCCAAATATCAGCAGCTTTTTAGACATTAATTGCATCCTGTAGGCCAACACAGCTCACAGGGTGTCGCCCCCTAGCTAACCCTGTAACCGAGCCTGCGGCAGGCCATTCCCCCCGCCTCCAAGGCGGCTGCTTCTGGGTGGTGGGATGTGATTTGCACCTTTCCTTCAGGGTGGGCCATGCAAGGTGTAAGAATTTTTCTCTCACTTTGGAAAGGATGTTCTGATGTGTCCCAGACCGCGGGACCCTAAACACTTCACAATATAGCAGGCTTTGAAAGTCCCACCTTCTAGAATACATGCAGCTTACTGAGGTATCTAAGGTGATTACTACTCATGTCTCATCAATGTCACTGACCAGTGCGGTGTTCTGTAGGTTACGGAGATGATGAGAATCTGTAGGTTACAGATTACCATGGGACTAGTCGTTCACTCCTTGATCCCCAAGGCAAAACAGCAAAGACCATCTGTATTCACCCCTACTTCTGAGGCAAAAATCATTCTGATAAGTAGCCAATGTTAATGCCTAGAATTGCAGCTGTGATCAGCACACACAACACCTGGAATTCTCTTTAGCTACCTGGGGCTTGCCTCATTCAAACAGGCATGCTATGTGGACAAGGGGCAGGAATGGCTGTCCCTGCAGCTTTCAGGTGTTTGATGGGGGCACTAATTACTACCATTTCCCTAAGGGTTTGGTGCAGTGTTTGGTTTGCTGTCTCAGTGGGCCCAGGGGATGAGGAAAGCCCTATGGCTTCTACCTGGCCATCACGATCATCACATCCTCATTTCCTGGGTCAGAGCACCATTGTGGGAATTCTGCTCCTTACTAAGTGTTTTGCTGTCCTGCGGCTGCTGTAACAGCACCACGCATATGGTGGCTTAAAACAACACATATGCTAACGAGGTCAGTAATCTGAAATGGGTCTCACTGAGCTAAAATCAAAGTGCCAATGGGGTTGCTTTCCTCTCTGGAGCCCCTGGGGCTGCAGTTCCCAACCCCCGGGCCATGGACCGGTACCAGGCCACGGCCAGTTAGGGACAGGGCTGCACAGCGGGAGGTGAGTGAGCAAAACTTCATCTGTATTTACAGCCGCTCCCCATCACTCGTGTCACCACCTGAGCTCTGCCTCCCATCCCCCACCCCCACCCCCACCCCCCATGGAAAAATTGTCTTCTGTGAAACCAGTCCCTGGTGCCAAAAAGGTTGGAGACCGCTGCTCTAGGGGAGAACATATTTTCTTGCCTTTTCCAGCTCTGAGGGGCTGCACATATGCCTTGGCTGGTGGCCTCTTCCTCCATCTCCAAAGCCAGCAGTGGCTGGTGGAGTCTTCCTCACATCTTACATCAGTGGGTTGGCGCGGACTCTCTGCCTCTCCCTTCCATGTTGGGACCACATTATGGAGGATAATGACCCTATTTTAAATTAATCTGACTAGCAAGCTTAACTAACTCCACCTGCAACCCATGAAACATAAATAGTCATAGGCTCTGGGGTTAGGGTGTAGTCATCTTTGGGGGGGACCATTACGCTGCCTATCACACACTTCCTTTTGTGTGTTCAGGAACTGGGGAAATAACCTCAGGAGACTCCGCTGGGTCAGGACTCCATTTGCACCTGGTTTCCTCTTTTTTTTTTTTCCTGAGGCATAGTCTCCCTCTGTCGCACTGGCTAGACTACAGTGGTGTCATCATAGCTCACTGTAACCTCAAACTCCTGGGCTCAAGCGATCCTCTTGCCTTAGCCTCCCAAGTAGCTGTGACTACAAGCATGTACCATGACTCCCAGATAATTTTTCTGTTTTTAGTAGAGATGGGGGTCTTGGTCTTGTTCAGGCTGGTCTTGAACTCCTGAGCTCAAGCAATCCTCCCACCTCGGCCTCCTAGAGTGCTAGGATTACAGGCATGAGCCACTGCGCCGGCTCTTATTGTTTATTAATTGTGCCACGTGGTGTCTGACAAGCACCCGCCTGGCCTCTACTCTTTTGGAGTTTGAATATTCTCATTGAGATCAAAGACGCCAATTTCTTTGCAGCATCCCTGATGTCATCTTCAGCCCACAGTGACAGTCCCCACAGAGCTCCTGCAGGATACTGGTAGCCTCATCACAATGCACTTCTTAGAGTCTTGGCAAAGGGACTATCTCTAGGCCTTCGGGTAGAGGAAGGGAGACATGGTTAGGGGTGGCCGAGAGGTCACATATAATTGATTCATTTAAACATTCCTTTTCCTGTGAGCTTTCAGACTCCTTCCCTATACTCAGTGTGCCAGGGAATTTTTGGCATCTCAACTTCATTAACTCACTATTACTATTAAATCTAGTTTGAATTAGCCATTGTAGGAGACTATTCATGCCAACTCCAATGCCCAAACCTGGGTGAGCGTATCAGTGAATTCAGCCCAGTCGAGCCTTGTATTTACCGTCCCTGGGCTTACATGCTTAGAATCCATTCCCACACGTCCTGTGGCTTTGAATTGACAAGGTCCTGCCGCTCTTCCAGGACACAGGCCATCCCTTCTGGTGCAGGCCTGGACCTCCCATCTGGGCTGTGTCGGGTCTAACTCTCCTTTTGATCCTGGAGGAATGAGAAGCAGATCTGGCATCCCTTTTGTGAAGTGACTGTCCTAGGTGCAGTCACAGAGGGCCCCTCAGGCAGGGATAAGTTGGTTCTCTGTGCAGGGGAGGGACTGCCTGAGCTGGCAAGGGACTTTGGAAGGATTTGAGAGTTTAGAAGTCCACAATTCTCAGCCTTGTCTGTGACCACTCAGGTGCTCCCATTCCAAGTGTTGGGGTCCCACTTCGCCCCCATCATGCCCTTCCTAAAAGTTTTTTTTTTTTAATTTTTTGGTTTAAATTCCAGTTTCTTCAGGAACCTGATATTCCAGGGACAAATAATTGAAGCTTGTTTTAAAAAAGAAAATTTGACTCCCTCCCTTCATAATCAACTACTTTATGTGAAGAAGAAAGGTCTTGTGACAATGGCTCAAACCGTTCTTCCAACATGACAGACTCAGTCCAGCTCTAACTAGCAAAGGCCTTGCCCACGTCCTCCTTCTCTTTGTACTTCCTCTGCCCACGTGTGACTGGTGTGTACCAGGACTTAACCACTTGCAAAATTTAAACTCTCGAAGGCCTCAAATGAAGGGGCGAAATTCTTCGTTCTGTTTGGTTGGTAATGACGGACCATCCTCTGCAACAGGTAAACTCTAATCATGTAGACAAAGCGTCACGACCCATCGCCCGCTGTGTAAGGCGTAAACTTGTCTACCCAGGACTGATAAATCCGTCTAAGACATGTGAAAAATCTGTACATCGCTGAAGATTTCCCATGGACGGAATCTTCACCACTGTCCCCTTCCTAAGTGTTTAATCGGAGCTCCTGCTTGTACAATGAAGGCCTGGGCTCAGTCCTCAGTCATTTCCACCCTGCAAGTACAGAAGATGAGGGCTCCTTCAAAGCTGCCACCAAGATCAGGTGCAGTGGCTCACATCTGTAATCCCAGCGCTGTAGGAGGCCAAGGTGGGAGGATCGCTTGAGGCCAGCTCACGACCAGCCTGAGCAACGTAGCAAGACCCTGTCACTATAAAAAAGAAAAAAAATTATCTGGGCATGGTGGTACAATTGAGTGGTGATACTTGGAAGGCTGATATGGGAGGATCAACTGAGCCCAGGTGTTCAAGGTTGCAGGGAGCTACGGTCATGCCACTGCACTCCAGCCTGGGCAACAGAGTGAGACCCTATCACATAAAAAAGGAGAGAAAAAAAAAGAGCTGCCACCAAGCCTTTTTCACTGTCTGCTGCATTCCCAGTTTGACACTCACAGCTTTCGATTTTTCCTTTTCCCTGTGTAATCTCTCCAGTCTGAAGAAGCCAAGTGACTCCACAATCTTTAGAATTACCATTATTGTCACAGTGTCTAAGTGCCCAAGCTACTCCAAATTCCAGTGCCTTTTTCTCCACCTGCCCTTCATCTCATGCCACCAGTGATAATCTGAGTGACTATAATGCCACTGAATGCCATTGATTACACATGATCCATCCCATGCCCACCCCTTCCTTCCCAGACTTCTATTTTCAGGGGATGGCCTTGGTACCAGGCCACCTGTGCTACCAATTACAATCAGCAAACAGGTGACACACTGAAAGTAGGTAATTTGAGAAGAGTTTAATGAAAGGAAGATGAGGAAAACACCAAGGAATAGTGCAGTACCCCAACATCAGTAACAGTGGAATGCGTTGCCATGCTTGGTCCTGGAAGGGCAAGGGCAGGGGGGATTACTAAAATCCAGAGACAGGTCGGGCATGTTGGCTCACATTTGTAATCCCAGCACTTATGGGTGTCAAGGCAGAAAGATTGCTTGAGGCCAGGAGTTCAAGACCACCCTAGGCAACTTAGCTCTGGGCAACCTCATCTCAACAAAAAGTAGAAAACTTAGCCGGGCATGGTGGCATGTACCTGTAGTCCCAGCTACTTGGGAGGCTGAGACAGGAGGTTCGCTTAAGCCCAGGAGTATGAGGTTGCAGTGAGCTATGATGACACCACTGTACTCCAACCTGAGTGACAGGGAGTGACAGGGAAAAACCCTGCCTCAAAAAATGCCTCAAAAAATGCCTCAAAAAATGAAAAATAAAATAAAAATAAAATTCAGAGTTGGAGAGGGCCCCTGATAGAAGCTGTGACCTCAGTCAAGGGGGACAGCAGCCCAGGGGCAAGTTCTCAGGCAGCTACAGGAGCCAGCACCCCAACATGTGCCCCTCCCCACCACCTTTCTTGGTGCCCCCCAGTGGCTGAAACTTTCAGAACCTGGGGCATGTTGAAGTGGTGCATACAGGTCAGTTTCTAGGGACATGTGGCAAGATGGAGAAGAGTAGATTTGGAAGGGCAAGTGGAAGATGTCCAGTGAAGCTACTGTTATTATTATCATAATTTTTGATGTTTAACAATCCTTGAATTTCTGAGATAAATCTTACTTGATCATCTTGTTTTTTATTTCCCAATGGAGTCACTTTATACACAAACACACACACACACATATATAGTTTTGGATGTTAAAATCTCTGTTCTTATTTTCTAGTCAATTAAAGGAATAAGTTTTTGGGGACGATGTATTCCTACTTGATGATTCTTCTTTTTATGAATGTGGATGGAATTTGCCCTAACACTTTCGTCCTTGGTATCCATTTCTCCCCCCACACAATACTGTGAAAATATTTTCTTATTTTTTTCACACCTCTAGGCAACCTAGTTATGGTCTTTTAAGTTGGTGGAACCCAACTTTTGCACATGGTAGCACATATAAAGTCCTCCTTGGCGTGGTGTGCGGGGGTCCTGGAGCAGGCAGCTTGTGGTCTGAGACACCCACCATCTCCGGCCTCACCTGTGATCCATTTTCCCCTAGATGTGGCTACTCCAACCTGTAATACGTGAGGAGGAGTGATGTGTTCGACAGCCAGGCTGTGCCCTTCAAGGAAATGCGTGCCTTCCCCTCCCTCGTCTCGCCTTTCTGCAGGCTGGCCGTGACCACGGTGGAGCGAGCCGTCTTGATCCATACCTCGGGACGGACTAGCAACGAGATAGAAAGAGCGTGACTCCCCAGCAACTGAGAATGGCTAACGGAGAGAGACTTAGCTTGTGTAAGCCACCTTTACTTTGATTCTCTTTTAGGCAGCCACATTTATTTCCTATTGAATGCACCATGTCAGTGTATATTGATTTAACCTTATTTAAAATTTTCTTTTACATGATGATTATTTTGAAAATTACAAGCAAAGAATAGTGGCCTCCGGTCGAGTGTGGACCCATGACAGGTGCTTACTGATAAAGCGCAGAGTCGTGTGCAGAGCCTAGGAGTCAGGCAACCCTGGGTTCAAATCCCGATTAAGCTAATCTCTAGCTACAGTCCCAGTGTAAGGAATTTGACCTCATGGGCCTCGGTTTCCTTATCTGTAAAATGCTGTAAGGATGTAAGGAACTATCATAATGAAATCTCCTAGCAAGGTTTAGGGGCCCAGAGCAGGGTTTTAACAAACAGGAGCCGGCATGGTCACTGTCCTCTGTCCCCAGGAGGGTTGCCTTTTATTCCCCTCTCTGCCTTGATTTCTTCCCCCTCTGTCTCTCAATCTCCTATTCTTTCTTTACTTTCACTTTCTGGTTGGTCTCTGCCTGGAGCTGGACCAGTAACTAACCACAGGTGTGTTTAGCACATGGTTGCCTCCAGGAGGTCAGCAGGGCTCCCTGGTTAGCCTGCTATTTATTCTTCCTCCTTCTACAAAGATGCTTCTTCAGCCCATCAAGAGATCTTCTCTCCTTTCCTCTTCCCTGGGGCCACTGGCTGCAGGGAAATCCCTGCGGGCAATCGTGACTATGACTTGGCAGCAGCCATGCCCCGATCCTGGGGAGGCCCAGGACAAGGGGCTGGTACCCTGGGCCACTGAGCCAGCAGTGAGGCACCACCAGCAGTGGGAGAGCAATGGGTCAGGACCATCCCTAACCTTTTTTTTTTTGAGATAGTGTCTCACCCTGTCACCCAGGCTGGAGTGCAACAGTGTCATCGTAGCTCACTACAGCTTCAAAATCCTGGGCTCAGATGATCCTGCTGCCTCAACCTCCAGAGTTGCTGGGGCTACAGGTGTGAGCCACCATGCCTGGCTGATTTTTCTATATTTTTATTTGTAGAGACGAAGTCTTGTTCTTGCTCAGGCTGGTCTCCAACTCCTGATCTCAAGTGATCCTCCTGCCTCGGCCTCCCAGAGTGCTAGGATTACAGGTGTGAGACATGGTGCTCAGCCCCAGATCTTTGATAAACCAGATAGTGGAGGGAGGCTGCTCATTCTTCTCTGTGTTTCTCTTTCTTCCTGGGATTTGCATGTTTAATATTTCCTTGGAGAATCTATGGGGGGAAAAAACAAACCAGAGAGGGGAGGAAACAGGAACCAAAACGCCACTAATCCCATGGGGAGCCGAGGCCCAGACTCTGAGTCCCTCCATGGCCTGTGGGGCCGGTGGCAGCAGGCCTTGCTCTCAGGCGCAGCTTCCACCCTGGCTTGAAGGCCACAGACCCCCTCGCCCCTCCCTGAGAACTTGACCTCCTGTGCAGCCACATAAAGGTAACCAGTGTCTGGTGGCTTGATGGGACAGATTTGTTGGGGACTTCCTGCCTTTTGATACATGCTGTTCCCATGAGCTGGGCCGGGCCTCTGAAGATGAGAGGACCCTTTCGACTTCCTGAGTGTCTCAATATTCAGACTCCTGGGGATTGTGGTTAGAGACGCTGGTATGAACATTGTGTGCCATCAAGAGTGTCCTCTGGGTCCCATAAAGTTAACAGGTGAAGCTTTGTGCAAAACACCCCCAACCAAACTGACCGAGAGGGTCTGGAAGGCCATTGACCTTGCTGCCTTTGGCAGAGAATGGGTGACAGTCTGGATGGACTGGGAGGAGGAGGGGAACCCCCCAGTGCAGGGGGGTGGTCACAGCCCGACCCTTCTGAGCTGCCCCGCACTCCACCCCAGCACCTTGGAGCTCCCTGCAAATGTAATCGGACATTTCTCCAGCATTTGCTGTTGCTAAGGGTCAGATGTATGTCATTGCATTTTATTATTCTTCTCATTTACAGATGGGGAAATTGAGGCTCAATAAGGACGAGTGGCTGCCCCAGGAAGTCAGCTCTTGGAACTCAGAGCTGGCTGACTCTGGATCCAAGATCTTTCTGCTTCGTCACGCTGCCTCCCTCAGCACTACAGGGTTTCAACGGGACAAACTCTCTCCTTTTTAACACCTGAATAAGGTCATGTTGGTCGGGTGTCTCCACTGTAAAATTACTCTTTTCTTCCCCCTTTCCACACTGTCCACTTTGGATGGAAGCCACTTTGTACAACCCACACTTAAGGAGTGGGGAGTTTCGGTCAACCTCTTTGAGGGTGGAGAGTCTACAGAAACTATTTGGAATACTACATGGGAGAATGGTCTTTTGTCCCCATTTATTTATTTATTCAATCATTTATTTTTTAAAAGTGTATGCTACTGACATTTTCAGATATGCTCATTATGCTTTCAGGTGAAGCACCTTTACATTGAAATTAAAGGATCCCATTGTTAAACTGTAAAAAAAAAAGGACCACAAATGCACCAAAGAGTGTCTACGAAGCCTGGAAATCCAGGGAAGGTAATGTATTTACCTTGCGTTTTCCAGATTACTAATTAGATCCATTGGCTTAAGTATAGAGGCATTTCACCTGAGGAGGTGTTAGGAGGCAGAATTCAAGCAAATGAAGCCTATTATTTGCAAATGTGACTGACATTTTGCTTAAATGTGAGTCTGTCTGTGGTTCCTGCTTTTGCAGGCCAGCCCGTGGGCCACAGCTCCTCCCAGGGCTACTGTCTTGCTCCCAGATCTGCTCCTCCGAGGATATTGACACTCAGGCGGGAGTAAAAGCCTCCGGGTCTCCTCCCAGTCAATGAAAATCTCTGTAAGTGTGTCTTCTGGAAATTTCCAACCTCACCCTTGGTGGAACTGTGAAAAGGGGATCTCCGGCAACTCAGTCAGGATTGAGCGCGCTCCCCAATTCTGGGAATAGGCTGACCAATGAATTCTCCTGGTTTTCTTAGAGGCTGTCCTGGTTTTAAAGCTCTAAGTCCCATGTCCCAGGCAACGCCGCGTCCCAGGCAAACTGGAATGGCTGGTGACTTTCCCAGGGAGAGTGGTTGCTTTACCTTCATCTCCAGCTTCTAGAAAGGAAAACATGAGGTTGGGGCAAGGTGAGGAGAAGTTGCAAGGATGTGGGGAGCTCAAGACCAGCCCAGGGGTGGTGCCTCCCACTTTCCGGCTGTCACACAGAAAGGGGGCTCTGATATAAGATGTGCCAGTTTCTGCTGAGTCTGAGAAACGGCTGAGTAGTGAGCCACTTCTCATTCACGAGAATGTTCAGCTGAGCCCCGGGGGAAAAGTAGATGCTTGCTGGGGGCCTAAAGAGTTCTAAAACTATGCCCACCTGCGGGCCGTTGCCTAAGGTTGCTCCATCGCTTCCATTGAGGAAGACCCCTTAGTTTATTTGCAGAAAGCACATAGAAAGGTGTAGGTGTATACAAACTGATATGAAAAGATGCTCACCATCAACAGCTTAAAGAAAAAAAAAAAAGCAGGTTGCAGAATGCTTTGCACCATATGAGCTCTTTCCTATAAATAAATAAGTTAGAAGCAGCATGACACCTCCAGCTGTCTCGAACCTCTTCTCAAAGACAAGCTTAGAGATGCTTGTTTTGGTTTTCAGAGAGGAAGAAAAAGAAATACTGCAGCTTTTATTATCATAATTTTAATGCTCATAATAACACTGCAAGCTTTGAGCTGCTCACTGCACTCCACCACAAACACAAGGCTCAGAGCTCATCTGGAGATCGCTGCTGTGGTTATGCAGAATGTTGGGAGAGTTTTCTAGCTTTTTCCCTGCTCTTTTGGAAACTTGAATTGATGCCTTTGCCCATTTCCATGCTGAGTACTGTGTTTGTGGGTCTTTTCTTAAACAGCCAAGTTGTTTTTCATCACAAGTTTCCTGGTATGGGTTTTATGACATTAGCGCCCTTTGGCCAAGAAGCAGAGTCCAAATTTTAGAGCCCACCAAGGCAGAGCTACTGCGGAGTGTCTGCAGGAACCGTTCCCCTCTCTTTGGGCTGCAAAATGACATGTAGGGCCACAGCCTCTGTGGTCTGGTGCTGGGCCACCTCGATAAAGCTGGGAGAGTCCCTCTGCCTGGATGCCCGAGCTCTAGGACCCAGCAAGGGTGGGGAACTTGTGGCCTTGGGGCCACATGTGGCCTTCTGGATCCTTGAGTGTGACCTTTTGACTGAATCCAAATTTTACAGATCAAATCCTTTTATTAAAAGGGGTGTAGTAGAGAAAGATGAAGCTTTTCTTGCCTCTTTTAGTGCTTAAAAAAGAACAATCTTGAAATCAGAAGGCCGCAGGGTCCCCACACCTGCGTGACTTGCTACAAAGCTACTTCCTTTGATGGTTTCTGCAGAGCCTCCAGCACAGGTGCATGGGCATCCTCTCCTCTTCAGTGTCCAGTCACCCAGGCTGGGAGTCCCAGAGGAGGAAGCACCTGCTTGCCCTGACTTGAGGACGGGCCGCGGATTCCCCACCACACATAATGAGTCACTGCGGGACCATGAAGCAGATTTTACTCATCCCCCAAGAATGGACCCTTGGAAGGCTCCAGAATGACTAGCCTCAAGTGTTCTGTCTCAGGCACAGGGCATTTTCCCCCATTCCATGTCTGCAGTCACTTCCTCTTCGGACACATCCTGTTTCTGGGAGCAGGCGGCGTGCCAGGCAGATCGCAGCCTCCAAGCAGACGGGCGGAGACATCCTTCCTCTTATTTCTAGTACCTAATCCCATCTTCCTTCCCAGTCCAAGATATCAATCAGCATCGCCGCTGTTCCCAGGTCCCTGCACGCCAGGAAGGGAGAGTATAGAAGGAACATGTTTCTATTGGCAACTCCAACTTATTGGAGGTGCTTAGAAACCACCACTGATTTCTCACCAGCTTCTCAGGCACAGGTAATCAGGAGAGGATCTAGGGCAAGGATCCATTCATTCATTCATTCAGTAAATATTTACTGAGTGCCTACTATGTGCCAAGCCCTGTTCTAGGTGCTGGGCTACGGTGGTAAACAAAACACAGAAATCAATGTCCTCATAGCAATTACGTTCGCTGGGAGGGACCGCTGATAAACAAGATAAAAGACATAAAAAGTTATATAGCATGTAAGATAGTGATAAATGCTAAGCAGAGAAAAACAAAGCTGGGAAAGCAAATATGAAGTGTCGGGTACGCAGGAAGCGTGAGATGTTAAACAAGGCAGCTGGGGACGTCCTTGCTGGGAAAGGGAATTTTGAGTACAGACTTGGAGGAGGCCAAGGCGTGAGGGGGCAGGTGGCTGGGGCAAGAGCATTCTAGACAGGGAAGGGCAAGGGCAAAGGGCGCGAGGTTGCGAGCTCGCCTGGGCAGTTTGGTGAGCAGGAGAAAGGCCAGTGTGGCTGGAATGGGGAGAGGGGACACCACAGGAATTAAAGTCAGAGAGGTTAAAAGGAGCAGTATCTTGCCACAATTTGTCAGCCGTACTATGGACTTTGGTGTTCACGCTGCGTGATACAGGAAGTCACTGGAGGGTTTTAACAGAGAAGTGACAGGATCCGATTCATGTTTTAACAGGATCTCTTAAGAAGCTGCACCGAGTGTATCCCCAAGAGGGCGAGGGCACGGTGTGGGAGCAGGCAGACCACTTAGGAGGGGACTGCAGGAGCCTGGGGGAGAGATAATGGCGGCCTGCACAGGTAGTGGCAGGGAGTGCTGAGCAGCGATTTCGGAAAATTCTGAAGGCAGAGTTCACAGGACCTGCTGATAGACCGGATGTGGGGTGTGAGAAAATACAAGGAGATAAAGATAACGCCAACATTTGCAGCCCAAGTACGTGGAAGAATGCAGCTGCTGTTAGCAAAGATGGCAACCTCATGGGGGGACTGGCCCAGGGCAGAACATCAGGAGCTTTTGGCCACAGAAAGTTCGAGATGCCCATTTGACATCCACGTGGCATCGGCTGGGAGGCTTCGGTGACACATGTCTGTAGTTCAGAGGAGAGGTCTTGGCTACAGGTACGGATGGAACTGGTCAGCTTGGATTTTATTTCACATGGTGAACATTTCTAAAATGTCATCTTTTAAAAATGTCTAGTATGTGATCCTTTAAAGACGTAAGTCAGATTATCTGGTTTCTCCACTTTAAACCTTCAAATTATTTCCCTTTTCACTGAGATTGAAAAGCAAAGTCTATGGAAGCAAAACCTAAACCTAATAATCACAGCCCTGAATGTCTACTCAACTGAAATGTACACCCATGTGTTCCAAAAGACACAAATGGGGATGCTCACGGCAGTATGGTTTGAAATAGCCCTCAGATTGCAAGCAATCCAAATGTTGATCAGTGGTGGAATGGATAAATAAATGGTGGTATATTTACGCAGTGTACCACTATCTGGCAAGGAAAAACTGAACCGTGGCTATATACAGTAACATGGGCAAATCTCACAATCATAACACCACATGAATAAAGCCTGACACCAAAGGCTCACACTGTATGATTCCATTTGCATAAAGTTCAAAACAGTTGAAATTAATCCAGAGTGAAGGAAGTTGAAATAGTGGTTATCCTTGGGTGGGCAGATGGTAATGACAGAGGCATTGGGGAGGCCTCAGGGCTGCTGGTGGTTCTGTCGCTTGGGCTGGATAGCGGTTTCAATGGGTGGGTCCAGTTGGTGAAAATTCACTGGGTTGTACACTCATGATTTGTGTACTTTTCTCTACACACGTCACATTTCCATGAAAAGCTCACACAAAGTCTCATCTAAAAGGCTCTGAATGATAATGCCACTCCCTCTCCCCAAACCCCATTTCTGGCTGCACCCCAACTTAGCTTACTCCACTCTTACGACCCTTTTCTCATTGCTGTTCTTCAACATACCACTGTTGGCTGTTCCTCCCTCTAGGATTTTGTACTTTTAGCTCCCATCTTCTCCAAGATACCCACACAGCCTGCTCCCTCGCCTAACCCAAGTCTCTGCTGGAACTTCCCCTTGTCGGAGAATCTATGTGACTAACCTTCTCCACCACTCTTGTCCCCTTACCCTTCCTTTCTCTCTCTCTCTCTCTCTTTTTTTAAAATTATAAACAGGTTGGATATGGTGGCTCACACCTGTAATCCTACCACTTTGGGAGGCTGAGATAGGAGGATCACTTGAGGCCAGGAATTTGAGACTGGCCTGAGCAAAAGAGGGACCCCAGCTCTATAAAAAATAGAAGAATTAGCTGGGCGTGGTTGGCAAAGGCCTGTAGTCCCAGCCACTCGGGAGGCTGAAGCAGGAGGATGGCTTGAGCCCAGGAGTTTGAGGTTGCAGTGAGCTATCATGACACCACTGCACTATAGCCCAGAAGACAGAGCAAAAATGTCTCCAAAAATAAATAAATATTAAAAAAATAAATAAACAACCAAATTTATTGCTCGTCGTTCTAGAGGCTGGGAAGTCCCAGATCAAGGTGACAGCTGATTTGGTGTCTGGTGAGGGATTGTTCTCTGCTTTGCAGATAGCACCTTCTTGCTATGGTAGAAGGGCCCTTACTTATTTTTCCCGAGCATTTATCGTCACTTTGCATATTACAGGTTTATTTGTTCATTTATTTATTGTCTATCTCTCTTACTAAAATCTAAGCTCCATGAGAATAGATACTTTGTTTTTGTTCACTGTTGTGTCCCAGTGGCTGAGTCAGTCCAGGCACATAGTAGGTGATTACTAAATATTTCCTGGATGAACGAATGAAACAAAGCAGTAAATAAGACAGTTATGGTTCCTGCTTTCATGAGGAAAAATATGCTTCAGTCTTTAAAAGGAATATAAATAGTCCAGCTGGCTCTGAGGCAGGGATTGTATCTCCCTGTATTTTCACAGGGTCTAGGACAGGGACTGATGTACACAGTGGCTTTTCAAAAAACAATGATTGTGATCTTTAAAGCTACATTTCTGGGCTTAGACATTCATTCTCTCAAAGAAAGAATGAAAACAATTGGTTAAATGAGTGAATATTTTTAGCCCCATCTGGTTTCCCAGCCATAGAAAAGAGACTGGATCCAAGCCTATCACCAAGTTCTTCAAAAAACAGGTCAGTGTGTGTGTGTGTCTCCTGAGCAGATGTATCTGCCAAAACCAATTTATTGGAGATCACTAAATTTTAACACATTTCTATATCTTGGCAAGACTATTGTATTCTGAACGGCACCTCTAGGGCATTGGAGCTCCCTATGGGTGAAGGTTGGCCTTGTCTTGATAAGCTGGAGCAAGACAGGCTGGGAGTCTCACACATATTTATCCTTTGCAGTTGGCCACCCCTGCCCTGTTTTGACAGGGACACGAGCATTTGGCCAAAGCCTGTATCAAGCTGCACCTGCAGCTGCCCAGCTCTATACCTGAGTGCTGGGCTTCTGGGTGCGTGAGAGGATCACGGGGTTTAAAGGGTTACTTGACCAGTAATAACCCTCCTCCTGCCTGTTGGGTCTTTTACCCCACCAGCTCATATAGCTTCTCAAACAGTAATTACCTCTCCCCACAGCTCAAAGTGGAAGCCGGAGACATTAAACACAGTGTCCCTTGTTTGGCTGGGAGAAAAGAGGCATGAGCACTTCTCAGTGTCCTGGCCCAAGGGCACACACAGTGAGTCAGCGATGTCTCCCAGGAGGGGAGTCTGGAGTCCTGTCCACAAGTGACATGTTTTACTTTAATCACCACCCCACCCAGGCCTTCTGGTTGCTTCTTTCACAGCTCTGTGGTGTCTGTTACCACTCCTCCGTCAGCTTGCTCTCTCCTGAAAATATGCTGGAATTTTCCAACCATGAGATCTTTCTTTTCCCTTTTATTTTTTTTTGTCCTTGTGGGTTTGTAATCTTTTTATTTCTTCACTATCATTTTCATGAAGTCTCTTGAAGCAGAGGAGAAAAGCACATCTGGACAAAATGCCATTATTAAAAAGTAAAAATTTGAAAATTATGCTGATATCATCACTTTACATACAATTTAGAAAGAAAATGGTGAGGGAAATTTCTCATCCCACATTCCAACAATATCACTATGATCCTTCTGGTATTTTGTTCATGTGATTCTTTCCTGCACATTTTTCCGGAGTGTGGTCATCTTCTTGGTTTGCGTAAAGTTTATCTCTTTCCTTTTTTCACTTGACATTTTCATCAGAAGTATTTCCCCCATGTTTTGACATAATTTGTATAATCATTGCTTTAAAGGTTGCGTAATCTTCCATCAGGGAGATTTACAAGAATAAGCTTTAACCTGAGTCCTATGGATGGTCTCTGGTGTCAGATATTTAAGGTGTTGCTGGTGTGGATTCATAAACGTAGCATGGAAAGCAATGAAGTAGGGTTGCCTATGCCCAGTGTGTTTTGTTAGTTTTTTAAAAGAATTTATTATTTGAATGTTACCAGTGAGTGGGATTTAATATATGATAAGTGTGGCATAAATGAATAGGAAACTATAGATAATTAAAAAATAATAATATGGGGACAATTGAGTAGCCATCCAAGGGGAAAAATCTTGGATCCATGTCTTTCACTGGGAACAATTCCAAATGTACCAAATATTTAGATATAAAAAAGAAAACTATAAAAATGCTTGAAAAAATCCATTGGAGAATTTTTTATTATTTCATAAGTGGAAATTTTATCCAAGCATAAAATTAAGTTCAGAATCCATAAAATAAAAAAATGAATAAATATGATTATATAAAAATCTAATTTCTTCATGGCATTAACCACTATAAGTGAAGTCAAAACACAAACTGGGAACAGCACTTTTTATTCTGAATACAGAAAGGACTAATTTCCCTAGTATATAAAGAGTTCCTACAAATTGGTAAGAAAACAAGCCAATAACCTAATGGAAAAATGGGCAAAGACTATATACAGACAATTCACAAAAAAGGAAACACAAACCATTCTTAACCATATAAAAAAAGATCACCTTCTTTCAGAGTAAGAGAAATGCAGATTAAAATTACCAGACAGTACCTACCTTAAGATCTGATTGTCGAAGATTAAAAAGGCTGTTCAGCTTGGTGGTTAAGAGCCCGAACTCTGGATTAGGGGACCTGAGTCTGAATCCCAGTTCCACTACCTATTAGGTGAGTTATTATTATAAATCTCTATGGAGACCAAATTAATTGGCGATATCTACCCAAATTAAAAGTATACTACAGATACATTTAATTCAATCTGTTATATGCCATTATGTACCTATTAAGGTTATTCGTTACATTGTTGAGTGATGAGCAACAGATTGGAAACAACCTAATAAGGGAGTGGTTAAGTAAGTTATGATGTATCTCAGCAATATGCAGAAGCTCATTGCACACTGATACGGAATGATAAGAAAGCAACATGCAACAATGGGTGTGTATTATCAGTTTCCATACAGTAATATTTACTAGTCTCTAATATTGTCTGTAAGTAGGGGGCTGGGACAGGGTTGGGAGGATGTCTTATCACAGTATACCCCTTTGTATTTTTTTATTTTTGAGTGAAATTTATTGTGTATTCATGGAACAGTAAATGATACTTACAGTTTTTTTATTATTTTTTTTTAATTTCAGCATGTTATGGGGTACACATGTTATTTGTTTTTTTTTCTGTTTTTTTTTTTTTTTTTTTTTTTTAGACAGTCTCACTCTGTTGCCCAGGCTAGAGTGAGTGCCGTGGCGTCAGCCTAGCTCACAGCAACCTCAAACTCCCGGGCTTAAGTGATCCTTCTGCCTCAGCCTCCTGAGTAGCTGGGACTACAGGCATGCGCCACCATGCCCGGCTAATTTTTTTTCTATATATTCTTAGTTGGCCAATTAATTTCTTTCTATTTTTAGTAGAGACGGGGTCTTGCTCTTGCTCAGGCTGGTCTTGAACTCCTGACCTCAAGTGATCCTCCTGCCTCGGCCTCCCAGAGTGCTAGGATTAGAGGCATGAGCTGCCATGCCCGGCCCTATTTTTATGTGTTTTTTTAAGATTTTTTTTTTTTGATGAACTGTATGTGCAAGTACTTTGCCCATTAATCTTTTGAGTTGGTGAGGGTTTTTTTTCTTATAAATTTGTTTAAATTCTCTACATAATAAAAATATTAAAATTATCCTTATTATATTTTGGAACAGAATGTAGTCTGTCTTTTTTATTTTTGTGTTCATTTTTCTTGGATATGCAGAAGTTTAAAAAATAATTTTATATAGTTAAATCCACAATTTTTTCCTTTGTAATCTCTTTTACTGTTTCTAGGCTTTATAAGTGAGTCTCTGAAGAAAATAGTAAAGGAAAAATATGATAGGACAATTTGAGCATTGAAAGGAATAATAACTCCAAAGGGTAAGAATTTACTTTTCCCATACCTCTAGATAAGCAAATAATAGGTGAGAAGTTTTTCTTTATAGAAGTACTGTAGCTAACAAATAAGACAGAATCAGGCTGGGCAGGGTAGATCATACCTGTAATTCCCGTGCTTTGAGAGGCCAAGACAGGAGGATCACTTGAGGCCAGGAATTCAAGGCCATCCTGGGCAACATAGGGAGATTCCTGTCTCTACAAAAATTAAAAAAATATAGCCAGGCATAGTGGCCCATGCCTGTAGTCCCAGCTACTTGGGAGGCTGAGGCAGGAGGATTGCTTGAGCCCAGTAGTTCGAGGCTACAGTGAACCATGATTGAACCATTGCACTCCAGCCTGGGTGACAGAGCAAGACCCTATTGTAAAAAACATAATAATAACAATAATAATAATAAAAGAAGTTAGAAACAAGGTTGAATTGATAAATTGAAGGGTTGATTCTTCAAAATACTAAAATAATCTGGTGATCTAATTAAGAAGGAAAAAAAGAAGACCCCCCCCCAAAATAATCAGAATTAGAAATGAGAAAGGGAAAATAATATCAGATGGAGAGAAACTCCTTTAAAAAATTAGCAGCATATAAGGTACAACTCTATTCTAGTAAATCTGTAATTCTTGATGAAGTAAAACATTTTTCTGGGAAAATACAAATTACTGAAATTGATCCATGAAAAAGTAGAGCATCAGAATAAGCAAATAGGTATGAAAGAAACTGAACATGTCATTAAAAAAATATTAGTTCCAAGAAAATCTCTGAGCTCAGAGAATTTGCTAGTCTGTACTGACAGCTTTCAGAAATAGAAAGGCTGTGGGCATTATAGTGGGAGAGAGTCCTCACCTTTCTGAATAAAAAGTTATACTGTACCGAGAGAGTTCATGCCCTTTGACCTTAAGGTAATTCCAAGTCTAAGACTCATTCTAACAAAATAACCAGGGATGTATGAGCAAGAATATTCATTATACATGTTTACTAGTGAAAAATTGGAAACAACCTAAATATCAAAATGGGAATGGGCAATAAATCATGTATATTTACAGGATAAAATAGTCATATGATACAGCTATTAATTTGTGTTCAAAGAATATGTAATGATATGGAAACAGTCTCGTGATAAGTGAAAAATCTGGATGTGTAACTGATTTTACAATATATCCCAACTTGATTTAAATTTCATTTTTTATATTTAAGCATAAAAAACACAAGCTGAAGAGAAATCACAATATTAATAATGGTTATATCTGAATAAAAATTTCTTCTTTGTACATTTCTTATTTTCCAGATTTTCTACTTTGAACATTTATTACTTTTATAACAAATTATTTAAAATATGTAAATTTGCATAGCAAAAGAAAAAAGGAAATATACCTAAATGATAAGAATGGTTATCTTTGGGTGGTACCTAATAAATTATTTTTATTTTCTCCTTTATAGTGTTTAACATCTTCCAAATTTTATAATGAGCAATTGTTATTTCTATAGGAAACATTTTTAAAAACAGTCTCCATAGGCTAGATAACATTTTAATGATGTTTTTTATTTTCTATAATTATTTTAAAGTGAATAAGTAATATGCTGTTACATTGTATATATTATTTTGTAATTTAGTTTTCCTTAATATATTATGAACACTTTGTCATTAAATATTCATCTAAAGTATTTTTAATGAATGCATAATTTCATATGGTTTTTATCATATTTAGAATATTTTCTTTTTAATTTTCAAATTTGAACTCTGCTTCAATGAACATTCTTACTTATAAATCTTTCTCAGGTATCCTCCAATTTTTGAGTGCTCAATGTCTCCCGAATGCGGGTGGCCTAGTCCTGGGTTTGTCTCCAGAGCAACAGGGCATTTATTCCCTCCCCAGGCGAGAAGTCTAGGCCACTGCCCCTCCAACCTGAATGTGCATTTGAATTCCGTGGGCATCTTTTTTTGTTTTTTAAACATATTTTTTATTTTTTTAGGGCAGTTTTAGGTTCACAGCAAAGTTGGGCAGCAGGTACAGAGACTTCCGTATACCTCCTGCCCCACCACAAGCACACCCTCCCCACTACCAACATCCCCCACTATCACCATGCCCCCCAGAGTGGCACATTTGTTCCAACTGATGAACCTCCAGTGATACGTCATTATCACCCACTGTCCAGAGTTTGCAGTAGGGTTCACCCTTGGTGTTGTACGTTCTATGGGCTTGGACAGATGTATAATGACATGTATCGGCCCCTATAGTGTCATATAGAGTAGTCTCCCTGCCTGGGCAGCTTTTGATTCCATAGGTCTGAGCTGGGGCCTGAAATCCAGCACTTTCCTAATGGGCCTCCCCTGAAGTCTGCGCTGCGGTTCTGCACCACGCTTCGAGGAGCAGATTCAAGGCCCCCGCATCTTCTGCCGATTCAAACAAGTCCCAGACCCTTCCTCCTGTCTCAAGGTCCATCTCCATGTAATTCCAGTCCCAGCCCCACAGGACTGGTCTTGGCTCCTCCCAGGTGGCAGAACCACCTGGAACACATTTAATGCACCTGAACTTGGTAGCTTACCGGCTATGTGAAGGCAGCAGTCAGGTCCCCTCAAGTTTTCTTCCTCATCTTCTCCAAACGTTCCTCATGGGACGTGACTTGAAGTCCCTCAGCATTCTGGTTCCTCTCGCCCTGTCCCTTCTACAGTATAGCAGCCCAGACTGAAAGTATTGCCTGGAGTGTGGGCTGATGGGCCGCTAGTGGCGGGACACCATCATGTCCCTTATCCCCGGAGGAATTCGGCTGTGATTTCAGCAACGAGCCCACATCACTCGAATGACTCATACTGAGCCCATTGTCAACTAAAAGCCCGAAGTCGTTTGCATAGGGGCCGTTGCTGACTCACATCTCTCTCGACAGCTGCTTGTGTAGTTGACTCTTTGGAGCCGGGAACCCAAGAGACCCCTGCTAAGCTCCAGCTTTGTCACTTGAATTTGGCATGGGGCTGCTCCTGGCTCCGGGGAGGTGCTGTGACCACAGGAAGGGGGCAGTGTTGAGTTAGGGAATCCCTCCACCATTTGGACTAATATGAAAGTGTCTCTGGTACTTGCAAATTACACCTTTAGCTGCTTCATTAAGGAATCCTGCTATTGGCAATCAGACATTTTGAAGACAGACACTATAGCAGTTGATGGTAATGCAGAAGTTTTTATTTTTAGTTTATTGAAATGATTCTTTTCCTAACTGTGAAAGTTTTTCTGTGAAAGTGATTCTTCTAATTGTGAAAGTTTTCTAACTGTGAAAGTGATTCTTTTCTTCCTCTGTCCATTTATCCAGTATGGGGTGAAATGGTATGTGTTAGTGGTGTAATTCTGACATATATGCTCTTTGTGGAAAATTCAGAAAACATCAAAGTTAAAGAAGAAAATGCAAATCCCATATGATGCCATCATCTAGTGGCAAACACTGTTGACATTTCGTATATTTCTTTTATTTTTTTATTTGCATATTTTATCTTGCTAAACCCCAATATTTTAACTGTTTTAACAATAGATGTTTATTATAGGCCAGGCGCAGTGGCTCATGCCTGTAATCCTAGCACTCTGGGAGGCCAAGGCGGGCGGATCATTTGAGCTCAGGAGTTCGAGACCAGCCTGAGCAAGAGCGAGACCCCATCTCCACTAAAAATGGAAAGAAATTAATTGGCCAACTAAAAATATATAGAAAAAGATTAGCCGGGCATGGTGGCGCATGCCTGTAGTCCCAGCTACTCGGGAGGCTGAGGCAGGAGGATCGCCTGAGCCCAGGAGTTTGAGGTTGCTGTGAGCTAGGCTGACACCACGGCACTCTAGCCCAGGCAACACAGTGAGACTCTGTCTCAAAAAAAAAAAAAGTTTATTATAGAAAAAAATTGGAAAATACAAATATGCCAAAGAAAAAAAATAGAAATCCCTATGGTCCCATTATCTATATCCCACAGAAATCCCTGTGGTCCCATTATCCCATACTAGAAACAACTTCTAGTTACATTTAGATGTGTTTCCTTTAAGGTGCTTATATCTGCATATATATTATATTTTTCTGATAAAAAATAAATGTATACAGTCATA